>MU227200.1:783597-807251 GCA_018584345.1 Thuja plicata | reverse complement strand
AGATATCAGTTGTTTTCATTTACTCTAAATGGTGCTTCTTTTTGTTCCTATTTGGGTTTGTTAGAATTAAATCTTACACTCTATTTCTTTCATAACATTGTATTTTCAGTCTCATTGTTTATTTTTTAAAGATTAATATCATTATCTTTATTTGAGATTAGTTTTATTGATAAATTTTTTTTCACTCAATCAAAACCAACAATAATAATGAAGTAACAATAAATCTTGCTCTGCAACATCTCGCTCTAGTTTCATAATTCAAATTTTTGCACATGGTCGATGTCCATTAAGGGGACCCTACCCCTCCTCACGGGGACCCTCATCCCAAAGATGTTGTCGTGGCTTTGGGAGCCCACACCTTGGATTCCCTTGCCTTTGTGTCTTTGAAAGATTTGACGACATTGGGACACCAAGTTAGGTCTGCAGAGCTTGTTAAGGGTGATGATGGTACTACTAATAAGGTGACCCTCGGAATTGTTGAGCCTGCTCTGGGTAATGATGGTACTGCTAACAAGGAGACCACTTTGACTAATTGGAGGGGTGCCCTTGTTTTTGGGTCCCATGGACAATATGTTCATATGCCCACACCAGAGGATGTAAGGACAAATGAAGGAACTAAAATTAGACTCCTGGATGTCGTTATGGATCATATTGTTTCTTCTATGAATTTTACCCATGTGAGAAGATTCTTCTCTTTCAGGCCAACCATTGATATGTTAAGCAGGTGGGTGGCTACCTGTTGCAACTTGAAGGGTAGTGTGGTGACAAGTGCAATGCTGATTGGCCTCTTCCTGTTTAAGTTTATAGGGGAGGAGGACATGGTCAAGATACTTGCAGGCTCCTCGGCTTATGGAAAACATAATCAAACTCTATGTAAATGGAAGCCAGAGTTTGACCTTGCAAAGGATGGACGACTCCTATTTGAGTTAGGCTCCTTGGACTTCTGTTGAAATTTTGGGATGATCAGAGTTTCAAACGGATAGGGAACACATTTGGGCAATATGTCACTTTTGATGCAGTTTCCCAAGCTAAGTCAAGGTTACTATTTGCTAGATTATGTGTGAATGTAGTGATTAACAATACTCTTCCCAATTTCATTACTTTACAATCGAAACTTGGGAAATGGGCCTAAGCTCTCGTTTACGAGAATATTGTGGTTTACTATCAAAAGTATTCCAAACTGGGTCACGTCATAGCTGATTGTAAGGTTCCTTTGGTTAAGGAGCCTAAGTTGAAGGATAAATGTCCTACTCGCATTGAATGCCATGAGGGGGAACCCTCTGGGAGTGGGGATTATCCATTCAAAAAGAGTTATTGAATTTGACTAACTCCCCTGATGGTGCTCCAATTAAGGTTGTGGATGGTACTGACAATTCAGGGTCTATCATTGAAGTGCGACCAATTATGGATCCTAGTGCATTGGAGGATGGGGAAACCCCCTCTACTCCAAAGGTGAATAAAATGGGGATGTGTGTTCCTCCCACCTTGGTATTGAAACATATGTATCCCCAAAAAATGTAGAGGAAAATGTTCCTCCTCTGATGGATGAGGCTGTAAAGATAAAGATGGGGCAATTGCGGATATTTCTCAATTAGTTGGTCTATGTTTGACAAGGGAAAGAACCCCAATTGGTAGAGATGAGGAAGAAGTCAATGAGCAAGTCCAAAAGAAATAGGGGACCCCTGTGTCAGAGAATCTAGATAGCTCCCCAAGCACTACCCTTCTATGCACAACAGAAGAAGAATGGACAATTCAGAAGAAGAAAACTAGATCCTAAAAAGTTGATGTAGGTGCAGAGACTAAAGCTGGTCTACCCTCAAGGAGTATCTCAAACACAAGGGGATAGCTAGGGAAATTACTAATGGGAGGTAAAAGACCCTAGATGCCAATCCAAAACATAAGAAATATAATTTATATCATGGAATACAAGGGGTCTCAATAACCCTCAAAAGCAATATGCATTGAAAGATTGCATTAAGAATTTAATATTGTTCTTCTTCAAGAAGTTAAAATGACTATTCACACCTTCTCTATTGTTGCTGACAAAATTTGTCCTGGCTCCTCATATCTCATTAGTGATGCTAGTGGGGCTTCTGGAGGAGTGGTAACTATGTGGGACCCTACTAGGCTCAAGGGAGAGATTTATTCCTTTTCTCCTAATTTCTTAGATGTTTCTCCATGGGAAACTTGAGGTGGAATTTGGTCAATGTATATGCTCCTAACACTAGATCTGGGAGTAAACAAGTCTGGAATGAGATCTCTACCTTTATAATTGAGGACTTAAATTCCTTATGGATGGTGGCAGGGGACTTCAACTCTCCCCTCTTCCCTTCTGAGAATCTTGGCGGCACGATAGACTATTCTGACTATATGGTTGATTTATTAGACTTCATCAATAGAACTAGGTTGTATGACATTGATCTGCAAGGTCAATACTTTTCGTGGTCAAACAATAGGAAGGGGAGTAACTTCATTCATGTCAAGCTTTATAGGTTCCTTGTTTCGACAAAATGGGATTTGGGGTGTAATGCCACCTTGAAATCTCTTCCAAGAACTATCTCTAATCATAATCCTCTCCTCTTGATATGAAATTATGTGGGCCTCCCACTCCGATTTTAGAAATTGCATCCAAAACTAGTGGAATACCTTGATTCAAGGTACAACCATGTTTAGAGTCTCACAAAAATTGAAAATAGTAAGGAGGAATGTTAAAGGATGGAACAAATTGACTTTTGGTGACATCTTTAAGCATAAAAAGGAAATTTCTTCCAAGATGAAAGTTCTACAAGATTTGATGGCTCAGTAGGACCAATCTCAATCACTTCATTATGAGGAAGAACAATGGAGGAAGAAATAGAAGGAGAACCAAGGAAGGGAGGACATCTACTGGAAGCAACAATCTAGAGTGCAATGATTGAATGAGGGTGACAAAAAATCTATTTTCTTCACAGATCTGTTAGTAGGCACAAAAAGAGTAATTCAATACAATGCTTATTGAATGATCAAAACCAGGAAATCCACAAAGATGCTGAGATGGGGGAGATGACCATTAATTATTTCAGACATACTTATAGTCACATTGACTTTTCCAGTTCTTGCAACATAGAAGGCCATCTTTTAGACTCTCTCGAGAACCATTAGCCCCAAGGATAATGAATAGATTCTTTCTCTAGAGTCTGTGGAAGAGGTTAGGGTGTTTGTTTTCTCTATGGGTGCCTATGAGGCACCAAGGCTAAATGGTTTCTCCCTGCCTTCTTTTAGGAGTTCTAGGATGTGGTGAGTTATGACATAACGATGGCCACACAAGATTTCTTAAGGATAGGTAAAATGTTGAACAAAGTTAAGGATACTTTTATTGCTCTTGTGCCTAAGATTAAGGAGCCAAAGAAGTTGACTGATTTTAGACCTATCAGTCTTTGTAACACCCTTTACAAAATCTTCTCGAAAGTCTTGGTTAACAAAATTAAGCCTTTTTTAGATGAGGCTATTGGTGGTTGTCAGAAGGGCTTTGTCTCTGGATGACAAATTCTAGATGTTGTATCAATACACAAAATTATTCACTCTATGGAGATGTGCCAACAACCAAGCATGGTTCTGAAACTGGATATCTCAAAGGCCTATGATAGAGTCAAATGAGATTTTTTATTTAAAGTTTTATCTAAAATGAGGTTCAATGAAAATTTTATCAGCTTGATCATAAAATGTGTGGGAACTGTCAGATTTTATGTCCTTGTTAATGGTATCCCTAGGGGTTTTTTTGGTGCTTAGAAGGGGATCAGGCAAGGGGACCCTCTTTCCACATATCTTTTCATAATGTTTGTTGTGGTGCTTGGTCAAAATTTCCTCAAAATGACTCGCTTGGGAAGAATTCAAGGGGTGAAAGCTGCTTCCACCCTTCCCCCCTCAGTCTTACAACAATTTGTGGATGACACGATTTTGTTTGGGAGAAGTTCAGCTGTGGAGGCTAGGGAATGGAAGGCTTTTCTGACTAGTTATGCTAAGGTCTCAGGTCAACATGTTAATTATGAAAAAATATTATTTACTTTTTCAATACGATAGAGGATCTTCATAATAAAGTCAAGAATATCTTGGGCTGTCAAAGTGTTTCTCTTCTTGGCATCTATCTGGGTCTTCCCCTTACTATTAAGGATGTCACCCCAATCTATTGGAACACCATTCTAGAACGTATGTAGAGGAAATTGGCAGGTTGGAAAGGTAAGCTTCTTAGTAGTGCTGGGAAGCTTCAACTGCTCAAGGCCTCTCTTCAAGATATCCTTGTTATTTCCTTTCCATATTCAAAATCTCTAGGACTATGGTTGAAAAAATGGAAAGACTTTAACAATCCTTTTTGTGGACTAGAATGGAGGAAAAGAAAATATTAGCGCTAGTTAGCTGGGACACAGTTTGTAAGCCTAAGCATCTTGGACGACTAGGGATCAAAAAAATTGTTGTCTTGAATAAAGATTTGCTTGCTAGGATGGGATGGAATAGTATTTTAAAATGTAGGATTACTATTCAATATGGTCTAAAGTGACAAATGGGTGATAGTAGGAGAATAAGGTTTTGGGAAGATATCTGGGTTGGTGAATGAAGGTTGGATGCTTACTCGAGCCTAAGAGGGTTAATGAATGTTGCTAAAAGAGTCTTTGGCCACAGAGTGATTGACTACATTTCTCTGGATAGGTGGATGGACCTCACCCAATGTTGGATGGAACAACCACATTTGCTTAAAAAATCTAGGGAGCTTATGGGTACTCTTAGTAGGGTCAAAATCCCTTTGTTTCCCAGGGAAGATAAATTTATTTAGAGGAAAGACCGAAAGGGAGAATTTATTGTGAAGTTGGCTTACAATTTGCTATCCAAGGAGGATTCCTTCCCAAACTCTTGGGGGAAGGTTTGGAACCCATTTTTATCCCTAAATTTTTTTTTTTTGTGGACGACTCTGCACAATATAATTCTAACTCAGGATAACCTCATTCAAAGGGGTTTCCAACTTCCTAACAATTGCATTTTTTGCAAGCAGGAAGAAGAGTCTATTACCCATATTTTACTGCACTGTCAGTTTTTCAGAGATTTATGGCAGTTGGTGTTGACTAAGCTTTGTTGTGGTTCCACAACACACACCCCATTTAGGCTACTTGCCCTAATGGGGACCCCCCCTTTTTTTCTTTTCTGTCTTTTGGACTTTTGAGTGGTTTAGAGCCTTTCAAGGTTAACAGGACCGAGTATCCGGTGAGTCAGATTGTGGGCCCCTGGGAGGCTCTTGATAGTTGGGTGTCGTCTCTGATTTCCTTGTTAATCTTTTCTCTCCTTTGCCCTTTTTGGTCTTTAGTTTTTTCCCCCATTGTTTTTTTACTAATTCCTTAAGTCTTAGTGGTTTTCTTGCCCTTTTTAGACTTTCATAGTGTCAGAGGTCCCAATACCTCTGAAACTTTGAAAGGGCGAAAGGTCGATCTCCACTAGCTCAGGGAGTTGGATTGTCAGCCTTTCGCAGTCCTAGACCTTCCTTCGCTTTTGAGGTAGGGTTTTTGGTATTTTTCTGGTTTTTGTTCGCCTTTCGCTCTAAGTTTCTTTTTGATCGCCCTAGCTCTCTGTTTTGTTAGGTTTTTGGCTTAGGGTTTTGTTTTTAGTTCATTCTTAGGGTTTTAGTTGTTCTTCTTCGGTTTGTTTATTGTTAGGGTTCGTCGCAGTTCTTAAATTGGTTAGGGTATGCAGTTTGTGAAAGATCTGTTCGTATTTTCGAAGGCCGAGTGAGTTTCATGTCATTGATCGACCCAAATCAACCAACTTCCCAACACTTTGCGCTTTCACACTAACATATTCCTTTCAAACTTTCATAGTGTGAAGGTCCAAGAGCATCTCCTACCCCCGACATCCCGCTTGTTGCAGAAATATTAACTCCCATGCCATCGCACTTTTATCCCTTTGCTTTGCTTCGTGCTTTTGTGCACTTTCGCAGTGCGAAAGGCCGAAAGGTTGATCCAACGAAAACCAAGCTTGGCTCCCATGCATCAGACTATTAGATGTATGCAGTCTTGTAACTTTGTTGGACTGCGAAGGTACGAAATTGCAAAGAGACCAGGAAGTTGGTTTCTTGACCAGTTTAATAGGTTTTTCTGCTTCTTTCCAGTTTAATAGGGTTTTTCTTGCTTTTTCCATCTTTAGTTAGGGTAATTTTCACGCTTTCAATAATGGATAGCTGACAACATTATTTGCATGCAGAATGTCGAAAAAGACTATAGTTCTGCAACTGAAGTACCATTTCAAAGGATACCACACCCCCACTAAGATGGGCAATTTGCATAGTGAGATCACCGACACAGACGTAGGTCAGTCTCTATGCCACATGAAACATCATTCAACAACTCAAAGGAATGATTGTTGCAGTGAACACAAAGGAAGATCTGCAACAAATGTTCTACTTCAAGGAAAATATGAAGCAAAACATGAACAAAATTGAGGAAGTGCAAAACTTCAAGCCAAACCTTTTGAGGTTTAGGAAGAAGCAATAGGGGAAGTTGAACTTCATGGAGTTGCCCAATTTTGATCAAGTCCAAGAAGTTGCAGAGAGATTCCGCAAAGCACACCCCAGGGATCCTGCTAGAAAACTAAGTGTAGAAATTTTGGAGGTATTAGGCAGTTGTGGACTTAGACAATTTTCAACCACAAGTTCTTCGGAGGTCCACAACGACGAAATTCTTGGGTCACCAAGTTTTGTGGACTTAGCCATTTTTCAACTTTTCATTTTTCGGAGTTTCATAACCTCGAAATTCCTGTACTTGCACGTTTTTCGTGTTTTGCATGAATAATTCTATTTCTGGCAGGGATGCATGCATGTTATATGTCATTTTTGCGCATCAAGGTGTTTTCTATCAGTTACACATTAGAAGAGCAGTTAGATCCATGCATTTTGGGTGCGAGTATCAAAGTGAGATCAAACCGTGTGCAAACAAGGGGAAGAAACAATTGAAATGTAGTTTAATTTTCTACAAATTCGGGGCTGATTCTAGCCCAATTTTGCATGCTTTTGATGTATAAATGGATGGGAATCCATGTTAGCGTAATAAGAATCAATTCAGGAGTAGTTTTGCATCGTGAAACAATAGTTAGTTTTATTTTTCCATGTTTTGTGTAGATGAAACCCTAGCTACGATGTGTTTCTTATTTTCCAAGTTGAAGCACTATATAAACTCATCACAATGATGTTAGTAGGGTCGTTGGATTTTTATGCAATAAAACTATATGCAATTGGTGCTTCATTCGTAGTGTGATTATTCCACTATCTATGCAAAATTTATGGATATGTGCTTGCTTATTCATTTATTTCAAAGAGCCAATTGCATTTTTAATGTAAATGTATCTGCGATCATGTATTTGGTGTTTATTATTGTTGACTCTTCTTTCTGTGGTGAAAAATTAGAGAAATTATTTCACTTTAGCCAAAGGATAATTTTGTCTCGTGTGTGCGTGCGTTTGAAGCGGCTTCACGGTTTGATGAATTTTGATAAATTCATCATCTTTACGATATTCCATTGATGATTGCATCTACATGATATGAATTGTGAGTAAGTCTAGTTTATATTTTGTGGGTTTTCTTCATTTCTATGGTAATTTAATTCGCAAGAATGAATCATGGACGATTGATGTCCATTAGGAATTTATTTTCAGTAATTTTCTTGAAATCTCTCGTTACTCTCATTCTTTTGATATTTGTTTTGGAAAATCAGCTAAGTGTATAATTCATCTTAGATTTCAATTTAAAAATGCATTTATAGGCACTGCATTCATTGAAAAGATAAAATACAAAAAGGTGTTTTAAGATCTATTGTTTCGGCTTGAGTTTGAATCATACCAGCAAAGGCCTCCTTGTAAACATTCACATTTATCTTCGATTGAGTTTCCCAAGAGGTTGTACCACGACCACAGAGAACCTTGGGAGTAACTTTATTATTATTTCAAGAGGGGAATTTGCATCGCTTATTCCTAACTGTTGCTTTGTGTAAAAATGACGCTGAACAGAAGTGGCGCTAGAAGGAAGGCCGAATTGAAATTCATTCTTGGAACAACTTAAAAAATCAGAGCGTTGGTGGTATGTAAACCCTCTATCGTCACGCCAACAAAAGCGACACTAGAAGGAGCCCCTCCCCACCAAAAGTTTTCATGGTTATGTGTACACTGAATAAGTTGGATCTTGGGAAAATCTAGCTTGAATGGGTAGTCCTTTGTGTTTACGAGGGGGTGTCCATGAGATTCCCCTACATGCACACAATAGGCTTCCTTTTTTCTTCCCCAATAATGAACAAAATGCTACAAATCATGTAAATATTTGCAATGATCTAATGCTTTTTCTTAAAATTGAACACGAAGACGTTGTTTGCAATTTATTTGTCAAGAAATTTCAAGGTGTGGCACTTCAATGGTATATGAAACGTCCATCCAATTCTATTTTCTCATGGGTTGAATTAGAGGATTTATTCTTAATTGAATTTGATCCCAATTTGAGTTCACAAGATTCATTGTTTTAGTTTGCTGCTATGAGGACACCTCAAGAGTCCATTGCCCAATTTAATCATCGATTCCTTCTCATGTATCAAAGGGTTCAAGATTCAAAAAGGATGGTGCATGATTTGATATTAAAAGAACATTATTTATGGTATTTGAATGTCTCATTTGCGAACACAATTAGATCTTTTGGTGAGATTACTACCTTACATGATGCATTCAACAAGGCTCTTTTCTTGGCACAATCTAGATGTGATGTTACAAATGGTACAAATAATCCAAATGGAAGTTTCAATATGCAATTGATTGAATGTTGCCAACCATTGCAGCCCTATGTCAATCCTGTCAACACACCATATTAGTTGCAATCACCCCGTTCAACCAATTACAACTTGCCTAATATCCAAATGATGCAATCAGCCAATAACAAGAATTAGATCAATCATTTTCAAGATCAGACTTAGAGTCAAAATACCCATGCTACAACCTTGGATGCAAGTATTTTACCTCCCAATGATGCTCCTTTGACTATATTGTCATATTCTTGTTATACTCCAACACTTAATGCATTGTCATGATGATATTTTAAATGCAAATCTTGCTGGTTAGTCATATGAGCATGATAAGTTGTGCCACAATGAAGATGAAATGTGTTTAAAAGATGATTGCAATCAAGAACTCAAGTTACCCAATGATTTTTCCGCAAAAATTAATCATGAAGTATCAAGAAATGATGGAAAAATCCAATAGGACGAGACATATTCAATGCTGCCCCAGAGATATTGCCACTAAGGATCAACAAGCACAAAATCTTTGTCATCTTCACAAGGTAATTCTCTTTTGATATTGATCAAGGTTCACATGATGAAGACAAAGATAGTCATAATCTATGTTGGGTAGATATTCCGCTTGAACAAAGTAGACTTAATGAGATGTTGCAAGAATTGGGTATTCCTATGTCATTATCAGATTTTGCATGGATGGACGGATGTAGGATACACCTCACAAACCAACATTGTGAGGTGGATTGCCTTGTTTTCCTTGGAAAATGGACTTCTATTTCAAAGGAAAGATGACTATTGAAGAGGTATTAATTCCTATAATAGATCATTGGGATAGTCAGTTGAGGAAGGAAGAAGATGAATGTTGTCAAACCCATGAGACTTTGGAAGATATTTGTTTGCTGATGAGGAAGTAAAGTGATCATCATATAAGAGAATGATGGTGAGACAATTCAAAATGATGCAGAGAATGAATTTATAGACACATTCATAGACATTTTCATGATAAGTGAAAAGGAAGAAGTCTATTCTCAAGAAATCATGAGTGATGATGCCCTTTATTGTTTGAATGCTAATCATGATGAAAATTGAATGGAGGAGATACAAGAGGTACAAAAGGATGATCAAAGGGTTGTCCTAGAGTTTGCAACACTCACACATGGCCAACAATGTGAACGATGGTGTGTTTTCATAACTCTATTGTTATTGATCTAATGCCTTCGGTTGACGATGATTTCCATGAATGTGATGGAGATAAAAAATCACACCATGTGGTAGATGATTATCAAGACTTACAAATCAACAAAGAGGATGACTCTTTATCTTTATCAGCAGATGAGGTAAACAAAGTGCTTGATTTGGTATCATGTTTGAGTAAAGAAATGTCAAGTTATGGATATTCCATGCACATATCAGACCTTGTTGTACCCAATTCATGTAGAGTTCATCTATTTGACCTGCATCCAGAAGTAAGTTGTCCTAAATTCTTGTTGGCTTGGGAGATTTCCTTAGAAGGTAAGGTCAATTTTGAACATGTTTCTTTAAGGCTTGAGGGAGACAATGATTTGATTGATGATACTAATGATTCTTACTGTGGGACAAGAAAATGAGGAAAAAATGCACACAAGAGGAACCATCAAACTCTAAAGCATGCACAGTCAACCTATCCAAACACAAAAGAAATTGAGAAAAAGAAATGCAAACTATAAACAAAACTCCCTCAATTTGACAATTGTGTTCTTTCTTGCTTCTCCAAATGTTGATGTAGCTCTCATATTGACATAATGCACTTAAAACATGAAAGAAAATTGAGATTATGATGGCGAGAAGATTCACAATGTGATGGCTATTTTGATTGAGAAAATTAATCTCAATTTATCGGAAGAGAGACCAAAATGCAGAAATGACAACTTGAATGTGCAAATGGAAAAATGTCGTAATTGAGAAGTGAAATTGGAAAAGCGTCATATTATGACACATTATGGAAAATTGTAAGAGATCAAATTGGGAAAATTAGTGTGGAGAAGGGAAGGCTTGTCATAAACTATGACAAAGGACAAGAAGGAAATGTCATAATCTATGACAACTATGACAAATGGAGGCTAATTAATAGGAGGGAATTTTGAATTTAAAAAAATCATATTTCCCACAAAAATGGAAAACTAGTAAATAAAAATTTAGTCAATTAATTAATAGGAATTAAGTAATTGTGGAGACATAGGAAAGAGAATAAATAAAATCAATTTATTTATTCAATTAGGACATAGGGATAAACTATGGGTTATTCATCCCAAGAGGACAAATTAGTGGATCATTAACCGAATTGATATCAATGATACGAAGGTGACTTGATTTTGATGACTTTGATGAGGATTAGGGACAATTCTGATGGGTTCGGAATGGTTTAGGAAATGATGAGGCATCGATGAACTTTGACAATGTGCTTGAAACAACGATTGAGGAGAAGGCATTGATGAATTTTGACAATACCTTAGATGGATAATAAAGAGGCATCAATGAACTTTGACAATGCTGGATGATTGATAATGATGAGGAGACATCGATGAAATATGAAAATGCTCCCAATTTGATGATGATGAGGCATTGATGAACTTTGAAAATGCCTTGGAAAAGATTGATAAAGATAGCATCGATGAACTTTGACAACACTATCAAATTGATTTGGACTAGATTGATAATGGTAACGAGGCATCAATGAACTTTGACAATGCTCTCGAATTGATGATGATAAGGCATCGATGAACTTTGACAATGCCTTGGACACGATTTATAGGATTTGAAAGGATTGGATTGACTTAGACTAATTAGGAAGAGATGGTATGGTTTAGGAACATTTAGGATTGAAAAGGAATGGTTTAAGAATATTTAGGATCAATTTAGGAAGATTTAGGGACGATTTAGGAAGATGTTCAATTCCGCCAAAATGAGAGAAATATTAGTAATTGATGACATGTAAGAATGACATGATATTAGTGAATAGAAGACATGTTAAAAAGGGGGCACATAGGTGTGAACCATTTTTGGGTGTCTATGCTTACAATTCAAAGGACATGTTTATGGTTGAAGTTAGTCCTAATGAGGTTAAATGTGATAATTTATTATTTAGGGCTGATGATGATTATAACAAGGATAATAGTCTTGATGCTTTATCATTTGAACCTTGTTGTAATGGTAGGTATAATACATCACTAATGTATATGCTTTATTATGGTGTGTATGAACTTGAGGAGGTTGGAGTGGTGTACCATGAGTTAAGACTTCCAGAAGAACAAATCTTGTTGTGTGAGTATACACCCACGGTTGGGAACTCACTGATTCAGGTTGTATCTTTCCATTATATCTTGCTTTTTGATAATTAGTTTGAATACGATGCTAAGGGTGAAAAAACTTGTTTGTGGATTAATCATGATTATGGAGAGTTGCCACAACTTCTGATTTTGTATAATTTGTACCCAAAATTTGAATCAAGCTTGCCCAAATTTTATTTTTCTGAGTACAAAGATGAGTTTGCATTCCTTAGGACTAGATGGGGTGGGTAATTGATACTGCACGTAATGAAAAATCAATTACTCAACAACTCATATGCTTGTTGTTCTAAGTTTTTTGTATATAATTTAACTTTATTTTTAATTAGGTGGGTGTTAGTTTCCTTTGTGTTTTAGTAGTTAGTTTTTTTTCTTGTTTCTTATTTTGTCAGTGTGTTTCTTTGTTCCTTTTTTCTTTTTTCTTCTTTTTGTTTTTCGGTTTTGGAGTCAGTGTGTTTTGTCGGGGATGTTCCCAACAAGTGGTCCATCCCAACTAGTCCTCGATGAGAGGCAAAGGTATTTCTTAGCCAAAAATTCTAAAGGGATTTGTGTGGAAAGAGAAACTGTACTCAGGAATCAAGATTGGTGATACCTTTTACTGGCAATCAAGATGATGTTTTATGTTGATCATCTTAATCACATAGTACATCTTAAATATGACACTGGAAACATTGGTTTTTTGGATGGGTGTTAGCTAGAAATAACATGAGCATGTTGATTTGGTTAACCATTGATCTCGAAACCCTTCTCCATTTAATGTCTGACTAAAAAAATGGAGAGAAGAAAGGAGAAGAATGTAAAAGAAAAATCAAATCACTTCGAGCAATGATTGCTACAATGATCATAAGCTTGTACGAATGTAGCCAAATCAAAGCGCTACCAAATCTATTTGAAGTCATAAAAATTAAGACAATCGAAGAAATGACATACTCAAAAGCATAATGGCCTGAACATGCCGCCATTCAAGAAGAAATAAATGACTCTAAAAAGGAGTCCTCCAAGTACCTGAACTTCAATCTCATTAGAAGAAGAAGGGTGACTCTAGAAATCTCTTCTGGGGCTATCGACACTTGACTAATAGTAGAGAAAGGTTAGATTGAAATTCATGAGAAACTTTGTCAGGGCTATGGATGTCTTACTAGCATCAGATCTCTTCTCAGGAAGCCCTCGTCAATTGTGTGAAGATTGGTTTTGTTTGATATTCATCCAAGTTGTCCTTGCCAAGGTGTTGATGAAATGAACACACAAATGCACACACAGGATGCCTCAGTAGAAGAATTCAGTTTTGAGAGTTAGTGAAAGGATGTTTCTATGAATGGTACTTGTGTTCGGTTTCGCAAGACAATTTCTAGAGGTTGTTTGCTGATGAAGAATTGCCTTGGTCATTTCTTCTTTTGTCAAGACTATTTGTTGTGGTTCCACAACAAAAGCCCCATTTAGTCTAACTTGGCCTAATGGGGACCCCCCTTTTTCTTTTATGCCTTTCGACCTTTTGAGTGGTTTAGAGCCTTTTAAGGTTAACTGGACCAAGTATCTGGTGAGTCACATTGTGGGCCCTTGGTAGGCTCCTGATAGTTTGGTATTGTCTCTGGTTTCCTTGTTAGTATTTTCCCTCCTTTGTCCTTTTTGGTCTTTAGTTTATTTCCACTTTGTTTTTTTACTAAGTCCTTAAGAGTTAGTGGTTTTCTTGCCCTTTTCAGACTTTTGGAGTGTCAGAGGTCCCAATACCTCTGAAACTCCGAAAGGTCGAGCTCCACTAGCTTAGGGAGTCGGATTGTCGGCCTTTCGCAGTCCTAGACCTTCCTTCACTTTTTAGGTAGGGTTTTTGGTAGTTTTTCTATTTTTTGTTCGCCTCTCACTGTAAGTTTCTTTTCGGTCACCCTAGCTCTCTGTTTTGTTAGGTTTTTGTCTTAGGGTTTTGTTTTTAGTTTGTTCTAATGGTTTTAGTCATTCGTCTTCAATTTGTTTGTTATTAGGGTTTGTCATGGTTCTTTAAACCAGTTAGGGTATGCGGTTTGCGAAAGCTCTGTTCGTAATTTTGAAGGCCAAAAGACCAAGTGAGTTTCATGTCATTGATCGATCAAAATCAACCAAATTCCCACCGCTTTGCGCTTTCGCAGTAACAAAGTCCTTTCGGACTTTCGCAGTGAGAAGGTCTGAGAGTATCTCCAACCCCCAAAACTCCGCTTGCTGCAGAAAGATTAACTCCCATGCCATCACACTTTTGGCCCTTCGCTTTGCTTCGTGATTTTGCACACTTTCGCAGTGCGAAAGGCCGAAAGGTTGATCCAACAAAATTCAAGCTTTAGCTCCTATGCATCAGATTATCGGATGTTCGCAGTCCTGTAACTTTTCAGACTATGAAGGTCCGAAACTGCGAAGAGACCAGGGAGTTGGTTTCTTGACCAGTTTAATAGGTTTTTCTACTTCTTTCCATTTTAATAAGGTTTTCTTTCTTTTTTATAGCTTTAGTTAGGGTGATTTTCACGCTTTTAATAATGGATAGTTGACCACATTATTTGCATGCAGAATGCTGGAAAAGACAATAGTTTTTCATTGAAGTATCGTTTCAAAGGATACCACACCCCCACTAAGATGAGAAATTTGCACACTGAGATCATCGACACGGACGTAGGTCAGTCTCTATGCCACATGAAACATCATTCAACAACTCAAAGGAATATTGTTGCAATGAACACAGAGGAAGATCTGCAACAAATGTTCTACTTCAAGGAAAATATGAAGCAAATCATGAATGACGGTGAGGAAGTGAAGAAATTTGAGGCACGCCTTTTGAGGTTTATGAAGAAGCAATAGGGTAAGTTGAACTCCATGGAGTTGCCCAATTTTTATCAAGTCCAAGAAGTTGCAGAGAGATTCCGCCAAGCACACCCCAAGGATCCAACTAGTAAACTAAGTGTAGAAATTTCGAAGGTACTTGGCAGTTGTGGACTTAGACAATTTTCAACCATAAGTTTTTCGAAGGTCCACAATCGTGAAATTCCTAGGTCACCAAGTTTTGTGGACTTAGCCATTTTTCAGCTTTGCATTTTTCGGAGTTCCATAACCCTGGAATTCCTGTACATGCACATTTTTTTGTGTTTTGCATGAAGAATTCTAATTTTGGTAGGGATGCATGTATGTTATAGGTCATTTTTGTACATTAGGGTGTTTTTTTATCTGTTACACATCATAAGAGAAGTTTGAGTATCAAAGTGAAGATCAAACCATGTGCAAACAAGGGGAAGAAACGGTGGAACTGCAATTTAATTTTCTACAAATTTAGGGTTGATTCCAGCCCGATTATGCATGCTTTTGATGTACAAATGGATGAGAGTCCATGTTAGCATAATAAGAATCATTTTAGGAATAGTTTTTCATAGTTAAACAATAGTTTTAGTTTTATTTTGTCATGTTTTGTGTAGATGAAACCCTAGCTACAGGTTTCTTATTTTCCAAGTTGAAATACTATATAAACTCATCACAATGATGTAATTAGAGTCGTCAGATTTTTATACAATTGGTGCTTCATTTGTGGTGTGATTATTCTACTATCTATGCAAAAATTAAGGATATGTGCTTTCTTATTCATTTATTTCAAAGAGCCAATTGTGTTTTATTGTGAATGCATCTTCGATCATTTAATTTGGTGTTATTATTGTTGAGTCTTCTCGCTGTGACGAATTATTGGAGAAATTATTTCATTTGAGACAAAGGATAAATTTGTCTCGTGTTTGCGTGTCTGAAGCGGCTTCACGATTTGATGAATTTTGATAAATTCTACATCTTTACGATATTCCATTGATGATTGCATCTACATGATATGAATTATGAGTAATTCTAGTTTATGTTTTGAGGATTTTCTTGATTGCTTTGGTAGCTTAATTCACAAGAATGAATCATTGATTATGATGTCAGTTAGGAATTTATTTTCAGTTATTTGCTTGAAATCTCTTATTACTCTCATTCTTTTGATATTTGTTTTGGAAAATCTGCTAAGTATAGAATTCATCTTAGATTTCAATTTATCTTTGATTGACCTATCCAAGCGGTTCCACCACAACCATAGAGAACCTTGGGAGTAACTTCATTATTCTTTCAAGAGGGGAGTAACGACGCTCAACAAACTTGATTTCAATTGGGTTTTTAATAGTGGTCTATTTTAGGAATAACAGTCCACAAGCACAACTGAGAGGGGGGGAGGTGAATCAGTTGTGAGACAGATTATTAAACATTAAACTTTTTAAACCAAAACTTCAATTCAAATGATAACACAGTAAATGGCAACACAATAACACAATCCTTTATTGTCGAGGAAACCCTGCTAAATGTAAAACCTTGGTGGGAATTAGCACCCACAAATGATGTACTGAGAGTATAGTATCCCTGTTAGGAGCTTATTACAACATTACAATACATAGTCCCTGTTAAAGGACATAGTCTGTTAAGAGTCAAGAGTAATAGTGGGCTCACTGCCCAGGCACAGTGCCCAAAGAAGGTTAAAGCCACCCTCAAGGATTTACAATCAGAACAAGTGTATATCAGAAATATATAATCCAGTGAACTGTCTGATAGCAACTATCTTTGCTTGGTCAGTTCCTATGAATTACTATAATCATAAACTCTGCTCTATATCCAATAGCCAATCAAACTTCGAAGCTTCCACACTTCTCTGTCTTTTCAATTACCTTCTCATCATTCCTCCACATCTTTTCAAAAGAGATCTCATATATACCTTATTACAATAATTGATTAGGTCAGCCAATTAAGTTTTCCCAATATACAAATAATTATTTAACCCCTTCCTAAGATACACATGGTACCTAAAACAAGTAAACATCAATTAAAACACATCAGATATAATCCAAGATCTGCAATCCACGCTCGCAATCCACAATGCACACTACATCTTTGAAGTCAGCCCCAAATAGTTCTTCTCCAGAATACACACCACAGATGACGTCACTAACAATCACACAACTTGCTATCAACAACAAATATTCCTCAATATGCCTTCTATCATCTCTTAAGCTCGCATAACCGGATTCATCATCGCCTATAAGATATCCCGAAAACATAGAGACTCGCTTTGTCAAGCATCACTGTCATAGTCCAGAAACCAGTCTTCACTAAAACATCTGTAACAACTCCAATATAGAATATTAAGCTAAGCGACTTTAGGAATAGTATCATCACACATCCTTCTACACATCATCATATTCGCTCATTCTGATTCAATCGTACAATATTCGAACACTTCTGTTAGTCATCATACAATAGTAATAACTAGTCTGTTCTCTCCACAGACACATATGTTGACATCAGTGACAAAACATGAATGCGAAGAACATCAGTAGTACCCAATTCTAATATCATCCAACAATCTCCCCCTTTGGCATTGATGGAAACATATGGTAAAATCCATCAACCCAAAAGTACTCTATCTCAATACAATCTTCTCAATATCCTCAACACAATTTTCCCTAAAGAAGTAGGGATTTTTCACATAGAATCTCTCCCCCTTTGACAACAATGGAAAATGGTTCCATAACTCTTCTATAATCTTCTCTAAGGTGTATCTTTTTCAAATCTTCATGTCTAGCAGCCAGGTGCGAAACCACCCAAATGTGCTCTATAGTGTTCCTGTGATCACTCCCCCTGAGGAGTAGATCCATACATCAAGTCTAGAAAATGATATAGCTCTAAAAGCCACTGGACTGATGCATGTCTGCATCAATTAATTATCACAGGGAGGGACTCTCACCCCAAGCATGCTTCTGAGATACTCAAAACCATCCTTTGGCAAAGGTTTCGTAAATATATATGCTATCTATTCCTTTGTGCTAACATACTCCAGTCTAATCTCTTTCTTCTACCTTGTCTCTCAAGAAATGATACTTAATAGAAATATGTTTAGTCTTTGAATGCATTACATGATTCTTCGACATATTAATTGTGCTAGTGTTATCACAATGGATAACCACTAGCTCTTCAAAAATTATTCCAATGTCCTTCAGCATTTGTTTCATCCAAACAACTTGTGTACAATTTATAGCAGCAACAACATACTCAGATTCATCAGTAGACTGAGAAATACAAACCTGCTTCTTACTTAACCATGAAACCAACCTTTTTCCAAGGAGAAATTCTCCACCACTTGTACTCTTTCTATCATCCACACTACCTGCCCAATCAACATCAGTATAAGCATGTAAAATAAAGTCATCTAATTTTTATACCATATTCCATGCTCTATTGTTCCTTTCATGTATCTGAAAAAAATTTTCACAACAGCAAGGTGTGTCTCTTTAGGACCTACTTGATATCTTGCCACAATTCTAACTTTTCTGAAATATTTTACAGTAGGAGTATAATCAAACCATAATTCATAAGGAGTCTTACTTGTACCTTCTCTGATCTGAATTTTGTTCAAGGCGTACACAGCAGTACCACCAACTTCTCTCCAATGAACATGTGATACATTTCCTTCCAACAACATAGTTCTGACAACATCTAATATTGTTTTGTTTCTTTTCTCTGCTATCTCATTCTGTTGTGGTGTCCTAGGAGCAGATGTCTGTCTGAATATTCCATGCTCTTCGCAGTAGGTATTAAATAAATCTGAAGTAAACTCACCACCTCTATCTAATCTCAAAAACTTTATCTTCAAACCTGATTCATTCTCAACTTTTGCTTTGAATATCTTGAATTTGTCAAATGCCTCAGATTTCTCTCTTAAATATGTAATCCACATCATTCTAGAAAAGTCATCAACAAAAAGTATAAAGTACCTTTCACCATAATAAGATCTTGTTCTTGTAGGACCACACAGATTTGTATGTACTAGATCCAACTTCTCTTTTGCTGAATAAGATTTTCTTTTAAAATTGTTTGTGATGAACTATAACTGATTGAATGTTTGAAGATGTTAAGCTGATGATCATGCAAGACATTAAATCAGTTAATGTATTGTATTGTCATTGATGTCAACTTGATATAATCTATATGGTCATGGACATACTGCTAAAGACTTCAAAGAACTGATGAATCAAAGGCTATGCTATCAGTAATGGATATAAGTCAAGTATTCACAAAGTGACTGCATACATCGACGAAGTGCACACCGATGGACAGAGTAAAAGAGAAAAGTTACAGTGTTACTCAACTTGAAAATGCACAGGATTACCGACAAGCAAATTCACAGTGTTGCCCGACAAGCAAAGAACAGTGTAACTCGAGGGACAGATTTACAGTGTTTCCCGACGGACGCAGATCCCAAAGACAACTGAAGTCACACCGACAAAACAATCAGTTATCACCGATGACTAACTGAAGTGTTGACCGACAGAACATAGATTTCAGAAACCTCAAAATGCTTAGCTGTCAAGAGCTATAAATAGACTTAATTGATACTTATCATTGTTTTAAACGATAAGATAATGCAGATGATAAGTAATGGATTTAAAGGTGCTTTGTCCAATTGGCAACAAGATCTCTACGAGATAAAACTGGAGTTTTTCTTTAAATTTAATTGGCGAGAATTGTGGATCACGCCAAGATCAAGAAAGCCAAGAAACGGTGAATCACTTCTATAAAGAGACAAACCCAATTCATTACGAATTGTGGGGTGAAAAAGAGAAGAGAAAGAAGATGCTGAAGAGATTCTAAAGGAGAAGAAAGTCTTCATTCAAACCTGATCAACAAGCTGAGGAAAGAGCTAGATTTTGTAAATAACGACGAACAGTGAAACAACATCACAGGGCAGAACAGTGTGGAGCAAAGGTATTGAATTGATTATATTGACCAGAGAGGTAATGTACTTACAATAGATCTGAAAATCTACAATTCAAGTTGTATGTGTGAACAGATCAATTTACTGTTTCAATTTAACCACTGAAGCATCAAGTCTCTTAACCGAGTAGGACTTAAAAGTCTTTTGTAATTAAGATACATCCCAAGGAGTATCAAAACGTTTGATCATAGAAAGTAGCATTGGATATGCCTGATACCTATTGACAGGCCAAGTGAGTGTTTGATCAAGGATGGTAGCATTAGATGCCAGATACTAGGTGAAAAAATATCTTTTAAATCCTCTAACAAGGTCACACCTAACAGTGTGTTTGTAACCTTTAATAGGGTTGGCTCTTAACTGAGCTCACTTGAGAAGAGTGAAAATTTGGGGTACCGGTCGTTTTTTCTTTAACAGTGTTTCCACGTTAAAAATCCATGTGTTATGTGTTTATGTTTCATTACTTTACTGTTTTGCATTTCACATAAAGCAATTCTGGATTGATCGGTATACACCAGTTATTTATTGTGTTTCGGTAAATAGAAGACTGCTTATCGGTAAACATACAGAAGAAGGTTTAAAGCATTCCGACAAGTAGTAAATTGTTATAAGTATTTCAAGGCATTCATCTTGTAGGACTGAGTATAACTAGAGGATCAAAAGTGGTACTAAGTTTTAAAGGGTTGATTTAAGGATTAATTTTTGAGGCCACTGATTCACCCCCCCTCTCAGTTATTACTAACAATTGGTATCAGAGCTTGTGTGCTTAAAAGGAAGGTTTCAATACCTAAGCTAAAGATCACAAGATGAATAGATGAGATGTTCCCAAGCTAAACAAAGACAATTTTGCTTTATGGCAGAGAAGAATAAGACTCCACTTATCAGGTATTGGAAATGATGTTACTCAATACTTAGATACTGAATATGTGTTGCCCACATGAGCACCCACAGTTGAACAAATGAGAGAGAAGCATGAGCACAAGTGTATGATGATAGAGCTTGCTTCCTTACTCTTTGATGCTGAATTTGAAGATGTCAAAGCATGCACAACTGCAAAGATGTGGGACAAATTGAAGCTTGTACATGTTGGTGATATAAATGTTCTGAGAGCCAAGGAAGAAAGCCTTAGAGGAAAGTTTGATGATCTCAGAATGAAAGAAGGTGAAAACATCACACAGTACAACACAAGAATCAAAGAGGTAGTTAATGCTATCCGAGGAGTTGGAGGTGTACTAGATGAGGATACAGTGGTAAGTAAAATTCTAAGAACCTTACTGCCTACTTATGCTATTAGAGTATCTGCCATACAAGAAATGAGAGCAGTAGCAAATAACAATGTTACTCTAGACAGTTTGATTGGAACACTGATTTCATTTGAGATGAACAACTTTGATAATAGTGTCTTACCAAACATAGAGTCTACATTCAAATCTTCTTTGAGAATAAGTAAATCAAGTCATAAACATGCTATGAGAAAAGATAGTGATAGTGAAAGTGAAGAAGAAGATCTTGATGAAATTGAAGCACTTATGGCTAGAAAAATGCAGAGAGGCAAAGGTAAATTACCACTTGTCTGTTTTAATTGTAAAGAGATTGGACACTTTGCTACAAGATGTCCTAACAGAAGAAAAGATGATAGAAGTAATGACAGGTCATTTGAAAAGAAGTATGACAGAGGTGATTACATAAGCAACCGATAATCAGAAAGAAGAGATACCCGAGACTACAAGGACAAAGGAAAGAAGGCCAGTTACCTAGCAAAATGCAAAGATGATGATACCGACACCGAATCTGATGAAGACATCAAGATGGTGTTTGTGGCAGTAAAAGATGATTCAAATGATGATGAAGAAATGTATGTAGAAACTGCACTCATATCTAAAGTTAGTAAAAATGATGTCTGGATCATAGATTGTAGCTGCAATCACCATATGAGCTGTGACAAACAAAAGTTTGAGACTTTTGAATACTATAAAGGTGGATCAGTAAGAATGGGTAATGACACACCTTGTCCAGTTGAAGGTAGAGGAACAATAATGTTGAATAACCTGATAAAATGTTAAAATGCTTATTTGGTAAAAGATTGAATTATAATCTATTGAGTGTTTCTCAGTTGAATAATTTAGGTCACAGAGTAGCATTTGAAAATAAGAAGGCAAAGATCTTCAATGAATCAGGAAATTTGATTGGTATCAGTGAGCAGACAAAAGGTAACTTATTCTATCTGAATGATACTGACACCACTTGCTTAATGGCAAGAAATGAAGATATATAGTTGTGGCACAAAAGATTGTGTCATGTGAACTTTGACAACATGATAAAGATAAGCAAAAGGAGAAATGTAAGAGGCTTACCGACGATGACCAAGCCCAACAATATCATGTGTAAAAATTGTCAAAAAGGTAAGATGACAAAGTCTAGTTTCAAAAGCAAAACCCATACATCTGATGTCATTTTAGAATTAGTCTATACTGATCTATGTGGACCAATGAGGACAAAGAGTTATTATGGTGATAGATATTTTATTCTCTTTGTTGATGATTACTCTAGAATGATGACAGTAATGAATCTAAAAGATAAATCTGAAGCATTTAAGATGTTTAAATGGTACAAGGCAATGGTTGAAAAACAAAGTGGTAAAGAATTGAAATGCTTAAGGTCAAATAGAGGAGGGGAATTTATTTTAGATGAATTCACTAACTTTTGTAATGAACATGGAATCAAAACACAGGTCTCTGCACCGACAACACCACAAAAAAATGGAGTTGCTGAAAGAAGGAACAAGTCCATTGTTGATTGTGCAAGGACACTGATGATAGAGAAAGGCATCACCCGAATCTTCTGGAGGGAATCTGTCAGTACTGTTGTTTACACATTGAACAAAGTACAATTGAAGAAAGACACCAAGAAGACACCTTATGAACTTTGGTATGGTTACACACGCAATGTAAGTTACTTCAAAAATTTTGGTAGTCAATGTTATATCTGTATAGTAAGAAAATGGAAGCACTTCCATTTTAGACTTGTTTAGCCTTCCAAGTAAGTGGTTTGAGGTCATAACAAGCACCTTGAGTGGGTTCCTGATCTTGACATGGCTTCCCCCTCTGTTCTACCTTTCTGTCCACCATTTTCTGACCTGATTTCTGCATTCTGGGATATAGACCTGTGTTTCTGGGATTTAGGGATAGGGTCAACCTTGACCCTGACCTAGGACAGGGTTGACCTCGGCCCTGACCTAGGACAGGGTCGACCTCGACCCTGTCCCAGGGTCCAAATCCCGGGAACTTTCAGTTTTCGGATGAAGGTCTTTGCAAAAGTTGTTTCCCGCTTCCAGGTCGGCTATTTCGGGTTCCGAATCATCGATTCCTAAATTATATTTAATATAGGTCCTCTCCTAGGGGTAAAGGATTAAATGGTGATTTAATTATCCTATGTAGGCCTCCTTAGAAGATTGTGCCCTAGTTTCATATAGAAGGGAGCTTTCTCCTCTCATTTTCTCTAAGTTTTCTAAGCATCATTACGCAATTGAGAAGGATTTTCAAGTGCAATTCAAGCAAGCTAAGGAGAAAGATTTCAAGAAAGCATCCATCCATTCTCAAGCATTCAAGCATCCATTTTCATGAAGGAGGTCCATTGGAGGCCATTGAAGGATTCAAGCTACATAGTGCCCTTTTGGTGATCTCTCTATCCACCTTCTTCCAAGCCTCTTCCAAATTCAAGAACCCATTCAAGACTTGGTGTTGGAGATCTACAAGC
>MU227200.1:753201-775626 GCA_018584345.1 Thuja plicata | reverse complement strand
ATTCTTGAACCAGTAATTATCTATTGTGATAATACAAGTGCAATAAACATTTCCAAGAATCCAGTCATGCATGCTAAAACAAAGTATATTGCCATCAAGTATCATTATTTAAGAGAACAAGTTCAAGCAAAGGAGGTGATACTTGAGTATGTGCAATCTAAGGAACAATTAGCCATTATCTTCACCAAGCCACTGCCCAAGGATACATTTGAGTACTTGAGAAAGAGACTAGGGGTCAGACCCTTGTCTACTGGTCAGTAAAATGACTAGAAGGCTGCATCAGCCTACATATTATCAGAATATCATTCATGTTGATGCAAGCACATAGAGATGGACTTCAAAGATAAATCTATACACAACAAGGTATTTATCTAGTCTGAGCACCAAAGTTATTGTATTACAGATGGATTGGGAAATTCAAGGAGTATATTATGGATAGAAAGGATTTGTTTGGCATTACTGTCAAAAATATGTGTTTGACATTGCTGTCAAAGGGAGAGATTGTATCCATTATCACCCAGGGAGAGATTATATCCATGGGAGAGACTATATATCAAGGAGATATTATATCCATCACATTATCCAGAGGGAGAGATGTAACAAGAAATGGAGAGTACATACAAAGAAGAGAATTGCTGACAAGAGACATCAAAAGAAAGGAGAACAATGAAAGGGAGAGAGTTTGACACAAGAGAACACATCACATCAGAGAAAGAAATATTCTACATCTATCCAGTGAAGGGATTGAAGACAGAGAAAAAGCTGCAAGAATCAAATCTAAGTTAGATGAACTTACTGAGGACCAGATATTTGTATTAGTTATAGTACATGAGATTGGTAGTTTGATGAACTTCAACTGTTATATTTCATATTGTATTAGCAATAATATAGTGTGATAATGTAGTATTTTGCCATCAATGCCAAAGGGAGAGATTGATGAACTATAATTGATTGAATGTTTGAAGATGTTAAGTTGATGATCATGTAAGGCATTAAATTAGTTAATGTATTGTATTGTCATTAATGTCAACTTGATATAATCTATATGGTCATGGACATACTTCTAAAGACTTCAAAGAACCGATGAATCAAAGGCTATGCTATCAGTAATGCATATAAGTCAAGTATTCACAAAGTGACTGCATACACCGACGGAGTGCACACCGACGGATAGAGTAAAAGAGCAAGGTCACAGTGTTACCCGATGAGAAAATGCACAACATTACTGACGAGAAAAGTCACAGTGTTGCCCAATGAGAAAAGCACAGTGTAACCTGACAGACAAATTTACAGTGTTGCTCGACGGACATATTTACAATGTTTCCTGACGGACGGAGATCACGAAGACAACTGAAGTCACACCGAAGGAACAGTCAATTATCACCGATGAATAACTGAAGTGTTGACTGACAGAATAGAGAGTTTAGAAATGAAAAAATGCTTAGCTGTCAAGAGCTATAAATAGACTTAACTGATACTTATCATTGTTTTAAATGACAAGATAATACAGAGTATAAGTAATGGATTTAAAGCTTCTTTGTCTAGTTGGCAAGAAGATCTCTACGAGATAAAACTAGAGTTTTGCTTTAAATCTAATTGGTGAGAATTGTGGATCACGCCAAGATCAAGAAAGCCAAGAAATGGTGAATCATATCTATAAAGAGACAAACCCAATTCATTACGAATTGTGGGGTGAAAACGAGAAGAGAAAGAAGATGTTGAAGAGATTCTGAAGGAGAAGAAAGTCTTCATTCAGACCTGACCAACAAGTTGAGGAAAGAGTTAGATTCTGCAGACACCGACGAATAGTGAAACAACATCACAGAGCAGAATAGTGTGGAGCAAAGGTATTGAATTGATTATATTGATCAGAGAGGTAATGTACTTACAATAGATTTGAAAATCTGCAATTCAAGTTGTATGTG
Source organism: Thuja plicata (assembly GCA_018584345.1). Taxonomy (NCBI): domain Eukaryota; kingdom Viridiplantae; phylum Streptophyta; class Pinopsida; order Cupressales; family Cupressaceae; genus Thuja; species Thuja plicata. The sequence goes on along the minus strand of MU227200.1, from coordinate 773,701 downwards.
TGAACAAATCAATTTATTGTTTCAGTTTAACCACTGAAACATCAAGTCTCTTAACCAAGCAGGACTTAAAAGTCTTTTGTACTTGAGATACATCCCAAGGAGTATCAAAAAGTTTGATCATAGAAAGTAGCATTGGATATTCCCGGTACCTATTGACAGGCCAAGTGAGTGTTTGATTAAGGATGGTATCATTAGATACCAGATACTAGGTGAAAAACTATCTTTTAAATCCTCTAACAAGGTCACATCTAACAGTGTGTTTGTAACCTTTAACAGGGTTGGCTCTTAACTGAGCTCACTTCAGAAGAGTGAAAATTTGGGGTACCGGTCCCAGTGGTTTTTCCCTTAATAGGGTTTCCACGTTAAAAATCCATGTTTTATGTGTTTATGTTTCATTACTTTACTATTTTTCATTTCACATAAAGCAATTCTAGATTGATCGGTATGCACCAGTTATTTACTGTGTTTCGGTAAATAGAAGACTGCTTATCAGTAAACATACAGAAGAAGGTTTAAAGCATTCCGATAAGTAGTAAATTGTTATAAGTATTTCAAGGCATTCATCTTGTAGGACTGAGTATAACTAGAGGATCAAAAGTGGTGCTTAGTTTTAAAGGGTTGATTTAAGGATTAATTTTTGAGGCCACTGATTCACCCCCCCTCTCAGTTATTACTAATAGTTTGTAGTCTGCTTCCCCATAATACACTCTCTACACATAGTGTTATATAGTTTTACAATCTTAGGTAGATCTCTTACTGCATTAGTCATACTTGCCTTCACAATATTATCAAAGTTAACATGACAAAATCTTCTATGCCATAACCAACTATCATCAACCTTCGTAATAAAAGAAGAAGCCTCAGATGTATACAATTCAAATACATTACTTCTAGATTTAGTACCAGATGTGATCAAGTCTCCTTATTTACTTCTGATAGAACATTTCCCATCATGAATTTCAATTGATAGCTTTTGTCCACTAGCAGGTCAACACTCAATAAATTATGATTAAGTTCATCAACAAGCAGTAGATTGTCAGTATTAGTTTTTCCATCCAAAGAAATGGATCCAACTCCAATGATAAGTTTAGGAGTATTGTCACTAAATCTAACAACACCACCATCATATATTTTCAGACTAACAAACTTTTTTTTATCTCCAGTCATATGATGTGAACAACCACTATCTATAACCCATTCAAATTTCTTTTCAACACAAGATACTAAGGATTTTTCTTCATGTATAGGTTCATCATTCTTAATAGTAATAAATCCAATCTCATAATAGTCAACAACCTCATCACCAGAAACACCTTCACTAGCATAATAACATTCCTTGTCTTTTGGATACTTTGATTTGTAAAAAATAGGTTTATGTTTTTGAACCCTTGTAGGACATCGAGATGCAAAATGACCTATCTTGTTGCATGAAAAATATTTCAAAGGTAACTTGCCTTCAAATTTACCCTTGCCTCTCTTTTCTCTTCTAGCGATCAGAGCTATCACTTCATCTAGCTTTCTTTCTTCTTCTTGTATCCGTTCCCATTCATCGACATAGTCTCCAAGTTCTTCTCTCAAGTCATTGTCGTTGGTTTTCACAATTCCAAATAAGGTCTTTTTGTTTCTATGCACATTTTCCTTGAATGCTAACTCAACTTTAGGTAGAGAATCTTCTAGTTCTGTGGCCTCAAACGTAGTTAGCTTTCCAATCAACATCTCTCTTTTGAAGTTTGCTGTCAAAGGTATAATCTCCTCTATATCTTTTACTTTATTTATGTATGTAGGTGTCAAAGATCTAAGAATCTTCGCAATCATTTCTTCCTCATTGTAAGTACCTCCAGAGTTCTTGACGCCAGTAACCACTTCAGTAATTCTCTGTGCATATGCTCTAATTTTCTCATCATCTTTCATTTTCAATGATTCCATCTTTGTCTTCCAATTTTGGAGCTTCGCCTATTTTGTAAACTTATCTCCTTCATACAATGCTTTCAATCTTGTCCAAATTTCATGTGCAGAATCTAAGTCTTTTACTTATGTGAATTTGCCTTTAGAAAGTGTGTTGATCAATGATTCCCTTGTGACCATGTTACATGAAAATAACTTCTTTTCATCTTCAGTAGCTTTATCCAATTCATCCTCAGTCTTTATATTTTCCTTTCTTTTTGTGATCATCCAGTAGTCGATTCCCAAACATAGAAAATGTGTTCTCATCTTGTTCTTCCAACTGTCAAAGTTTTCAGGATCAAATTTTGGACTATCCTTCCTGTAGTAAGTCATCTTTAGGATCACCTCAAGATGTTTAAGCTTTCTCTCTAAGGACCAGGATCTCTGATACCAATTGTTAGGAATAAAAATCCACAAGCACAACTGAGAGGGGGGGTGAATTAGTTGTGAGATAGATTATTAAACATTAAACTTTATAAACCAAAACTTCAATTCAAATGATAACAAAGTAAATGCCAACATAATAACACAATCCATTGTTGTCGAGGAAACCCTGTTAAAGGTAAAACCCCGGTGGGAATTAGCACCCACAAATGATGTAATGAGAGCATAGTATCCCTGTTAAAAGATTTAGCCCTGTTAGGAGCTTATTACTACATTACAGTACACAATCCCTGTTAAAGGATAGACCCTGTTAGGAGTCAAGAGTAATAGTGGGCTCACTATCTAGGCACACTGCCCAAAGAAGGTTAAAGCCATCCTCAAGGATTTAGAATCTGAACAAGTGTATATCAGAAATATACAATCCAGTGAACTGTCTGATAGAAATTGTCGTTGCTTGGTCAGTTCCAATGAAGTACTATAATCACAAAATCTTCTCTACATCCAACAACCAATCAAGCTTCGCAACTTCCACACTTCTCTGTCTTTTCAATTACCTTCTCATCATTCCTCCACATATTTTCAAAAGAAACAATCTCTCATATATAGCTTATTACAATAATTGATTAGGTCAGCAAATTAAGCTTTCCCAACACACAAATGATTATTTAACCCCTTGCTAATATACACATGGTACCTAAAACAAGTAAACATCAATTACAATACATCAGATATAATCCAAGGTCCGCAATCCACAATGCACACTACATCTCTGAAGTCAGACCCAAATAGGTCTCCTCCAGACTACATGTCACAACTGACATCACCAACAATTACATGACTTGCGATCAACAAAAAACATTCCTCAATATGCCTTTTGTCATCTCTTAAGCTCGTATAACCTGATTCATCATCGCCTTTAAGATATCCCCAAAACACAAAGACTTGCTCTGTCAAGCATCACTATCACAGTCCAGAAACCAGTCTTCACTAAAACATTTGTAACAAATCCAATATGCAATATTAAGCCAAGCGACCTTAGGAATAAGATCATAACACATCCTTTTGCATATCATCATGTTCACTCGTTTTGATTCAACCGTACTGTATCTGTACACTTCTGTCAGTCATCATACAATAGTAATAACCAATATGTTCTCTCCACATAAACATATGTTGACATCAGTGACAAAACATGAATGCCAACAACATCAGTAGTACCCAATTCTAATATCATCCAACAGTCTTGAGCAATTTATTGAAGTATGTAAGGGGCCTACTTGTAACCCGTTAGTTAAACAATTATGGAGATTAACCCTGCCTCATGTTTGTTGGAGTCTTTGGAAAGAAAGGAACAACAAAGTTTTATGGGAGGCTAAGAATCCTGTGGAAGTAGTGTTCAGATCCTTCTTCCATCTGATAATTTATCAGTAACTAAGATTAGGTGCATTGAGTTTCTGCCTACTCCCTTTGATGACAAAATGGTTAGAAATTGGGATTCACCTAATGCATATGCTAAAGTGGATAATTCTAAAAGGGTGACTAGAAAGAATACCAGGTGGAAACCTCCTAATGAGGGGTGGTGCAAGTTAAACTTTGATGGTGCAACTAGAGAGGGTTTAACGACCAAGGGGGGTGATTCGTTCCTTTTTTGGTTCCCTTGTGGAAACTCGCTCAATCAATCTTGATGGACTGAATAATAATCAAGATGAATGTATGGAATTGTTATGGGGACTAAAATTTTCTCTTATTTTAGAGGGAAACTCAAAACTGGTCATTGATGTTTCCAAAGGACTAACCAAGATTATCTGGTCCTTTGTTGATGTTATTGAAAATATCAAAATACTTCTTCTTGGCCTGGATTGTTTTATTATACAACATACCTATAGAGAAGGTAATACTGTGGCTGATGCTTTAGCTGCCTTAGGTTTAAGGTTTGCAGGTTTAAGATGTTGGAGAGACCAAGGGGTTCTTCCTACCAATGTGAAGTTTATGCTTGAAAGAGAAAGAAAAAGCTGATTTTGCATGGATGTTAGTCAATGTCGAAGATTTTTTGGGTAAAGTTTAATTCCTAATATGGAAAGATTTGTTCGAATGGGGTATAGTTTGAGAAGGTTTATGTCAGACATTATTTCAAATGCTTTGGGACTCATTTTTTTAATAGTCACCAAATGGTGATCTACGTGGCCGGTCACCCAAGTGGCATGTTGTGGTGGCATAATTCTTGTTGTTACCACGTGATCAAGGTAAATTACATGGAGAATGATGTTTGGCATCACCTTCGCTGGATTACAAGGTATGTGGATTTTAGCATTAAAAATGGGAAATATTTTGTAATCTGTGGAGTTTTTATTATTCTTTTATGTACAAGGTGGCCGCATGAGCAGAAAGTCTCTCCAACTATTGCAGTTTTTTGGGCAATGCATAATAATTATTATCCCTATGACGATCTTTTTATGGCATTATTTCCTTCCTCTTTTTTCTAAGTGCTTTCCTAATATTTGAAGAGCTAATATTGTGACTAGTACTTGTTCAAAATCCATGGGGGGAGATAGAGTTTGAATTGAGCCGCCTAAGCATGACAAGTTTGAGAATGATGCCACGGTTTGACATATTTGTAAGGAGGGAAAAGTTGCTCAGTTTAGTAAAAATATGAACAACTACGATGAGACTTTTTTGATGCAATTTGCCTCTTCTTGGAAAGATAGGAGGGTTTTTGTGGGTGGTATTTCTTTTGAAGTTAATGAGGATGTAATTTCTAAGGCTACAGGGCTTCCCACGAATGGTAGAAAGTGTGGGAAATTAAGTAGGGTTTTTGATACAAAGAGCCTTAATCAGTTTTTCAGAGAAGACGAGAGCTCCGTGAAACTTCATGGTGGTTATGAAAGGGAAAAGCTACTGAAGCCCTGGGACTAGGTACGTCTTATGTTTATGAAGTATTTCATGCTTGAGTGTAGATTAAGGTTTATTATTACCTCCTAAACCATTTTCGCAATCAGAGTATTATTTCATTTCCTGTATTATATCTTTTCCTTTTTCCTCTTGAACTCACTAGAAAATTTTGTGAAGGAAGCAGTTGATAATGTCAAGAACCATAATAAAAAACAAGTCCCTCTTAACCAAGGGCTCATTTTTTCCCTTTACCATTTCCATCTAGCCCTCTTACCCCCACCTTCGCTAGACAAATTGCAGTCCATGAATATCCCTAGTCTACCCCCTTCTAGCATTCTCGACATCCCCAAACCAAGAAAAAAGAAGTGTCTGAAAAACCCTAGCCTTAAAATTACTTCTTGCTAAGCCAGTCCTAAAACCCCCACCCACACGATTATTTAGTCGCAATCTATTGATCAGAAGAGGAAGGGCCTTTAGAATAAAAAAGGAAAATTCCTTGCCAAAAAAACTAAATTCACTATTCAGGAGGTGGGGTATGAGGATGAGGCCATAGAGGAGGCGAGCACCCAGAGACGCTCTCATAGAATTGCCTCCTTGTCTTATGAAAAGGGAAAGTTGAAGGAGGTTGTGGAGTTTGCTTCTAAAGAAGACATAGGTCGTGAGATTGAGGAGAATGAGGAAACGAGTAGAGAGGTTGAAATTGCTAAAGGTGGGGAAATGAAGATTAAAGGAAGCTCAAAGACAAATAATTCCTCTACCCATGTTTCTTATAGCCCGAGGTCTGGTCCTTTGGACCTCACTAACGAAATGATGCTACAAGAGGAGGTTGTTGCTGGGACTTGTAAAATTGTTTAGCCTGGGCCCTGCGTCAATTATAAGTAGGTGGCTATGGAGTTGGACAAGTTGAAGACTAGAGTTTCAGAGATGGAAAGAAAGAGTGTGAGCATCTCGAGGTTCAGCCTCAGGTGATGCACAATTTGGCCACTTCGTTGTGCCTATTGGAAAAAAAGAAGCTTGGACTAGATGATGAAGGAAATTATAAGGAACTTTTTAAGTTCCTAACTAATGATTGGTCTAATGTTCTGCAACAAAGTGATTGCAAGATCAAATGAGCTAGATGGGTGTATTTTTTGTTTTCCTAATGTCAATGGTCATAATGGCATGATGTTTAATCTCTTTATATTTATGTTGTTTATGTTTTAGATTGTTAGCAACATTATGTTGTTGGTTACGTATATCCTTGTATGGGCTAATCATAAGACTAAGTATAGTTCTTCTAGCTTAGATGGTACTATTTACAAGACTGATAATAGTTATGGTAGCTTAGATACTGTTCATTTTACTGTTTTGATTAGATGTGGTTTTTGATATTTTTAGAGTGTTGTTAATGTGTTGTTGATATGCTCCTGGTTTCTTTTGACTGTTATCCTTTTGGACTTGTTGTAATGGGACAACACCCTAGTTTTGTTGCTTTTAATATAAAAAACAACAATAATGAAGAAAGAAATAAACTAAATTAAAGAGAACCAAGGGAAATGTCATAATTAAGAGATGAAGAAAACACAAAAGAAATGTTACGGTTTTGAGATTTGAAATAAAAAAGGTTATAAAATTTTAGAGTTCTAGGTTTGGTTGATACACTACCAACTTTTAATAAAGAGACAATAATGTATTTGATTCTTTCTTATTTTTCCTTTATTCAGTAATTTAAAATAAATCATAGTAAACTATTTAAATAATTTTAATTATTTAAAATTAAAAATAATTTTGTTCATAAATTGAAAAAAGAGGGTTAGAAGGTGTACTATTTTAAAAGGTTCATGTGGTTTGGTTCAAGGTTCTAAATTGAGCCCATTAAAAATTGAAATTAGAAAATGAATAATATTCTCACTACATACCATCTTTATATTAGGTTGCTACCATGCACAACTTTGTATTAGTTGGGTGGTTTTGTTCATACAATTGCAATAACATCCTTTGCTTATAATCACGTCTTTATAGTTTTGGTTTTGTCACTTGCAACTACAAAGCCTATTGTAAAAAAACTTGATATGCAGACTACATTGTGTTATAGACATTGATGGGGGCTCGCTCCTAGATGATAATCAATTCCCACAAAGATTAAAAAAAAAACCATAATAGAGCCTGGAAATTGTGCAAGATATGTTGAAGTGAAAATGTGCAAGCATAAGTGTAGTAATTGCTTATATTGTATAGTATTGTGGTTGGGCATAGATATGTTTCACACCCTAGTGTTCTTATGAGATTAGATGTGTTAGTATTGATTATGACAACCCCTAACTTTAAAGACATTTTTTCATGATTGTTTATGGTTCTTTGGGTGTGGGAAAGGATAGGGAAGCACATTGGAGTGGAAAATGTGACATTGAAATGAGGAATAAAAGTTTTGAAAAATGTGATTGTAACATGGTAGTTCTATCCAATGGAAAATATTGTAGGTGTGGTAGAGTCCACTATATTTAGATGGCTTGAGTTGAAATACAATTTGAAGTGTTCAATTTTAAAAAGGCTAAGTGTGAAATGAGTTACAAAATTGGATGTTGTTAATAGATCATAAGTGGTCATTGCATTGTCTATTTAGGCTAAGACATGGTAGGAAAAAGTACTAAGTAGGGGTTTTTCATCTCGACAAGAGATGATCATTTTAATAAAGGTTGGTAAAAAAACAAAGGGTTTTGCAAACAAAATATTTAGTTTTCTCTTACTATTTTGGTAAGCAAGGATATGATTGACAAAATTAAATTAGCATACCTATATTTTAAAACATCTATATAAAAAATAATGAGAAATATCAATAAATAAATAAATCCAACTAAACAAAAAATGAATGATAGTTGCCAAGTATTGCACTGGGAAGACTATAAAACCACTCCAACAAATTTGATATGTAATTTCAACTATTTGATTTATTTTTCATGTTAACGTATTGTGACGTGTAAATGGTGTACTTGCAAGAATTCTGCTCACAATCACTCAATAAGACATTAGATCAACATGTTAGTATCAAAATTGAATACAATTGAACCAAATAACATGCTAAAAGCATCCTATTGCTTCCTACATAGATCCACATGAATTTACAAATTCTCTCAGTTTAAACATGAATAATAGTGAATTGACAATCTAGGATGGAAGATTCATGCCTAAAATGCATACAAGATTGTTCAATTATGCTCCATTAGTTGATAAATGCATAGAATTGAAACAATTGAATTGAAGAACATGACCTAGATTATTCTATGAATTGAAATTGACATTAGCTAGCTACTTTAATGCACTATTCACCTATGAAATGAGCTTAGAAGGGTTACATTTTGTAGATTTTCCTTGGAGGGAAAGGGGAAAATCAAATTTGAATTTGAATTTGATGGTTGAGATTCACTCATGATGAAGGGCTGAGATTGATCCCTTGAGTGATCCATGTGATTGCTTTTCATTGGTCCATGAGTTGACTTGGAGGCCAAGTGGAGGAATATAAATGCTTGAATTAATTAATATCCTTTATCATGTGCTTTTTTTCTTTTGATTTGATTTAAATGACTAGAATTAATTAATGAATTAATGCCTCTTGGTGAGTGATCTTTGATGTTTGATTTTTGATGAATTATATAATTAAACCGATCTAGTTTAATTACATAATTATGATTAGCATTGAATTTGATATCTTGGTTAGGACTTAGGGCATTTGATTTCAAATTGGGGTCTCTGATTACATCAGGCCATTTTTAGGTGATTACATTTTCTCTTTTTTGAATTGATGTGTGATCAAATCATTGATTCAAAGAATATATGATGTTGACTAGCGATTGAATAGTTTGATATGAATCTTGATGAAACTATTCCTGATTTGAAATCAATTTTGAACTTGATCGAACGAAAAAGTGATTGAAGCTGCTGGAGATCCCAGGTTGCTTGAAGAACCAGATAGATTTCTCTTGTTGACATAACTGATGTGGAGACTAGAGGATCAACTTGATATGAAGTGATGAATTTAATGATAGTTTGAGACCAGAATAACCAATTTGATGTGAAGCGATGAAATTGATTACCTACCTTCTTGTTGAGGAAAATAAAACCTAACCAATTTGATGTGAAGCGATGAAATTGATTATCGTTAGAGATCTTGAAATATTGATCAAATACTCAGTTTGATGTGAAGTGATGAAACTGATATCTGACGAGACCTAATTCAAAAAGATTGACCGGACAACCAGTTTGATGTGAAGCGATGAAACTGATTTCTGACAAAGATTTGAACAAATGATTAATTTGATGCGAAGCGTTCAAACTGATCACTGTTGAGAATTTGATTGAGATAACTAACTTGTTATGGGTCCTGATGAAGTTAATTATCTCCTGACATTCTGATGAAGAGACTACCAATTTGATGTGGTGCGTGAAATTGATATCTCCATTGATGTTTGAATCTTGAATACTGATAAGAGCGAGTAATTTGATGTGATGCGATGAAATCACTCGTTCCTAGATTGGTTGATTTAGGACTCTCAACTTGATATGATGTTTGATGAAGATTCCCCCAGCTATTGGGAATTTGGTTTGCTTGCTAACTTGATCAATTGTAGAGTCGAGTCTGAATTGATAATGCTCCAGTTGTTGAACAGGTCTGGTAACATGATCAATAGATTGGGAATGATTGATTATGCCCCCTTGTAATCAAAATGGACACGAGATTGCTTGATTTACAGGTGAATATTTGAAATAAACATCCAGATGAGAATGATAAGCTTGGAATGGGTATTTTGATTCCAATAGAAATGATAGTGGTGAGAAATATGAAGAAACTGCTTCTTGTTTGGTCAAAATCAGGCCCCGTATGGCAAAAATTAAGCAAAAAAAAGTGCAATTGAGGAGCAATAGATTGGTTTAAAATGTTGAATTAATTACCCCAAAATGTGATTAAATATGGTAAAAATCCAATTTTACTCTTCATTTTCACTATTTACTACGAGAGATTTTTGAGAGCTCAAAACGAGAAGATGTTGATCCCATTTGAGGCACACCATTTTAAGCTTGTCAGGCATCATCAAAAATTTTCCCACTACCCTATCATGGTATGCAGTCGACGACCTCTTTTTGCTTTCATCATTAATGCTCATTAATGCTCCTTACATTTGAATTTATAGTCGTTTAGGTGGAAAATTTGTTTAGGGTTGGTAGATAGTCATTTCTGAAGAATCCCCCATTATTTCTGGTAAACAATTCATCATTTTTGGTTGCTTCATGAAATATCATTTGCGGTTTGTAAAGCATCATGTCCTGTCAGTCAAGAATCGTTTCTAGTGAAACATCATTTATTTTATTTAAAAGATCGTCTCCAGAGAATGAAACATCATCTCTGGTGCATAACGTTGTTTCTGGGGAATAAAGCATTGTTTCGTAGACAAAACTTGTCTGGATCGCTGAGATGTCATTTTCAAGATAGTAGGCTTAAAATTGATCCTTTAGCCTTATATGTTTTTAGTTTTTGATGTTGATGATGTGTTGAACTGTTTAGAATTGTTATTTGCTGAGTTTGACCTATTTCCGTCCTTTTGTTTGCTCCATATGTCTGATTTGTACCTATTTTTGTGTTTGTAGATTGATAGAGGTGCCCTGTTGATGTGAGGTCCATATCCTCGTGTCTTTTATATTATTCATACTCTGTCTACTGAGAATAGGAGAGATATTAGGCATTGCAGTCTGGGATGTCTTCTTGACATGCTAGAGTATCAGATCAACAGGGGACTGTTGACCGCTTTGATTGAGAGATGACATTCAGAGCATAATACGTTCCATTTTTCAACTAGAGAGATTACTGTTACACTTGAGGATGTGTGGAGGATTCTGCACATTCCTATGATGCGAGAGATTCCATATTATGATTCTACTGGACATCCCTGCATAGACGCGGTTGTTTGAGTTTTTCAGGATCCTCTGATTGTGGATAGGCACATTACCTAGGAGCGGATGGAGAGGCAATATGTGGCCCTGCCTCTAGTGTTGGCCGAATTGATCGGTGGTTTCTTGGTACCTTATCAGAGTGCCCAGGGTTTTTCTATTGGTTGATGCAGACTATTGAAGGACTTGATTCAGACTCCACGAAGGATGGCTTGGGGTACTTGTCTCCTTGCCCACTTATACCATGATCTACATCAGGTGGTTTATCGGCAGGATAGATCGATGTCTGTTGGATTATTTCTATTGAAGATCTGGGCTTGGGAGCATATCTCAGTGACACGACCAAGTGTTGTGTAGTCTCGATGGAAAGATGAGCCATATGTTTACACGTATGGTGGTGATATCGTGCAACCCTGTCTAGGTGATTTGGCTTTCTGGAAACAGGCTATTGATGATATGGCAGTAGTCATCTGGCGTCCATACTTGGATTGTGAGGATTGGGGTAGCAATGCCTGAGATATGCATTATGTGTGCACTAAGAGATATCTAATTGGTCGCACTCTCTATATTATTCAGAGATTCTTAGTTACGCGTGTGATGAGACAGTGCGAGATGGCACAACCGATGCCACAGGCAGTTGTTTCTTATGCACAGACTCGTGATGAGGAGCCGCATTGGGGACCTAGATAGAGATATGATACTGCATATCATGAGCATAAATGTTTAGTACCCATTCAGTGGAAGTACATGCCTGATATTATAGATGGTGGGTTGCTGTAAACTATTCAGAGTACTTTGCATATCATCCTTTTCCACAATTGACCTCTCTAGACAAGGTTATACCTTCTATGTTAGATCGAGGAAATGATGATGGTGACGATGACAGGGGAGATGAAGCAGTTAGGGAACCCTCCTACAGATGATCGAGCAGTAGTGGAGATAATAGCGGATACAGGGGTGGTAAGGATCAAGACATAGGTGGTAGAGAGTAGGGTAGAGGGTAGGGTATTGGGAGTAGTGGACAACAGAGATAGGTCAGGGTTAGTTTCACATGCCCTACCCAGCCATATGTATCACATGTACCTTCTTCCTCACAGGTTGCTTCTTCTTCTCAGGTGCCTCCTGTTGTGTCTTTGGCTCAGATTCCTAGTGTATCTCAGATGCCATCTATAGCATAGGAATTATCTTCAGCCCAGATGCCATCTTCGTCTAAGGTATTATTTTTTTCATAGGTACGTCTTGTTTCCTAGGTACCCACATAGCCGGGGGTTACCAACATAGTTATGAAAAGTATTCAGCCTAGTACTCAGATAGGTCAACGTACAGGTGTACCACCACATATGGGTATAGGTCACACTAGTGTTCAGATAGGTCCTCCTCCTCAGAGAGGTACAGGTATCGAGGTTCCTTTACAACCAAGTACAAGATAGCTGAGAGCAACTAGCGATGCAACCATTATTGCCAGGTTGTGCTAGGAGAGATCACAGATGTGTATTGATATGGATGTACCACAGACACAGTTGAAAAATAGAGAGAGTGCCTTGGAGAGATTAGAGAGAGAGAGATGCAACCCTACAGTGCAATCAGGCATCTTATTATTAGGCAACTTATTTTGCAGCAGTGCTAGATCCTACTTGTTGAGCATTTTTTTTACACAAGTCAATTGCTAGGATTTTGATATTCGATTTCCTCTCTTGGTAGAATAACATAGTTATTCCCAAGGTTCTTTGTGGTCGTGGTACAAATTTCTTGGTAACTCAGTTGAAGATAAATGTGAATATTCACAAGGAGGCCTTTGCTGGTATTTTCAAGACATCAAACTACAAAACAATTTTAGTATATTTTTGTATTTTCCAATTTAGCAATGCACGTAACTTCCTAAGGATGCAAATTTACGCTTAAAACTAAAGATGATTCCAATTGCTTCAAATTTATGACAAAGAATTAAAAGAGTTGGGTGACAAGAATAAAGTAAATTTTGCTGAAAATGAAATCCTAATGGACATAAACCATTGTTAGTCCTCCCTTGCGAATTCAAATGACGGGAAGATTTGGAGTAACCCACTAGATATAAATCAAACCACGTCGCAATTGTATACCTAATAGATGCAATCGTTTATAGAGAAAATGTATTTACGCATTCAAGATTTTCAAAATCTATCAAATCGTGAAGTCACCAAGATGTGCACACTCACAAGAGGGATTTATCGTTGAACCCAAAAAATGATCTTTCCCATACATTCATCACAACAAGGTAGATGAACAAAATCAAACTCCAATTTAAAGAATTGCAGATTTTGAGAAACAATAAGCATAGTTGGCTCTTTGAAAGGAATGAATAAGCAAACACACACTCATTAATTTTGTATAGATAGCAGAAAAGCATCACACCATGAATGGAGCATGAATTATAGATCTTTATTGCATCAAGAATCTGACCCTAATACATTATTTTTCTTACAATATATAGAGTTGTGATCTACAAACTCTTAACCTGAAACTAGGGTTTCATAGACTTCCAAAACAAAGAAAACAAATCTAAAACTAAAGCTTGCTAAAGAAAACTACTCTTAAACTGATACTAAACTACTTGCATGGATCCTTCATCCATTTACAATCAGCTTGCCCATGAAATTAGGCTCAAACTCGTTAAGAAAGAAGAAAGAGATGAGATGGAGTTCTATTGTTTGTAACTGGAGTCTTCTTGATCTCTAAGTTCTCCCTTGGAATCTTCATCTGGGGTTCTCTTCGTGGTGGGAACTAATAGAAGAACCTTAATCATTGCAAAATGAACTCCAGTTGTGTATCCATCTGATCTGAAGTTCCATTTTCATGCAAAAAGCGTTCACCCTGGAATGGCCTAGAATTCGGACCCCGACCTTTGCCCCAAATATTTCCAAGTGCAAATTTGACTAAGTATCGAACCAAAATTTGGGACCCTTGAAATTTCAGACTTTCGGAGGTCGAAAGGCTGAAAAACTAGCCTTTGAAAAATGGCTAAGTATGACAGAATTCTTCTCTAAAAAAATGGCTAAGTCTGGATTGAATAGTCAGTATGGGAACACCTCTAGATGAGAAACTCACAATCTCTATACTATTTCCTATACTTCCTCATAGTTTACTTCTTGTCTTTTTACCTTAGCAAGGCATCGTTCTTGCTTTTCTCTGAAAATGGTCAATTCAGAAGAGAAGAACTTGATCTCTTCTTCCTATTCAGACATCCTTTGCATATCTTCCTTGAAATAGAAAAGTTAGTGTAGGCCCTCTTTGGTGCCAACTCCTGCCAGAATACCTTTGAATTTTTGTATCACTTCTTTGGTCTGGCATAGAAGTTGCCTATCCTCATCTCGGTATAACTCTAAGTCAATACCTGTGAAAAAGTTCTCTATTTCTTCCACCTATTCCATAATTTCCTTATGCTTTCAATGCACCTTCTCCAAACATTTGTCATGGACCTTTGTGGATTTTTCTAGACTTTTGGTCCAGGTACCAAAGTTGTCTATCTATTCACCTTCATATATCTTGACCAAAATTCGGAAGCGTTGCTTCTTGATTATCCTTAGATCATGCAGAACTGATCGCCATTGGGCCAATTTACAATCTAATCCTCAATCTCCTTCCATAAGATCCACCAAATTGGTGGCTTCCTTAAGTATAAACCTGAATGGCCGGAAGATATCCCTAATCACCTTCTCTCCCCATCGTTCAAAATCGTTCTCCTAATCAACACTTGCCTGAATGAAAGAATGGGTTACACCTGCTGGCAAGTCTGGAGTAACTCTATTCTCTAGTACGACCTGTAATGAGGCCTCTGGGAAATTTGGGCTAATGGGACCGACCATTTTATGGATGAATTTCTTTAGAGCCTCATTTTTCTTTGTCAAGGACTCGATAGCTTCTTCATCTTTTCTCATGAAACCTAGAGCATGTTTGAGTCCTAAAGTTGTCAGAGTCTTACTTCCTTCTCTTGTTGGTTCTCCCAGTCCCACCTTGTTGGTGCTCAAATCAAAAGATTGGATTTCCTATGGAATTGTCAATCCAATGTTGGGAAACCCAAGTGATTTGGCCAACTAACAAGATTCAACCAAGGCAAGCTTGAACCCTCTGCAATTCTGGCTCTGCAGAACCAAGGCTGGTAGGCCTATACCTTAAACTTATCCTTCAGGTCTTAAGGCTTTTAATAGCAGATAAAATACACCTCAAACCCCCTCTCTCAAGTATGGCAAGACACTTGAAAGAAATCTAACTAAAAACAATATATCATAAACTGTAAACTGCAATACTTTGAGTAATTGAAAGAATGTTTATTAAATATGTATGTAAATTGAAATGAACAGATAGATAAGATATCATGAAACTATAAACAATGAACTGAATAACAATAATCCAAATAATGATTAGACCAGTGCCTTATTCTATCACAGACAATAGAGTCAAAATCATCCCAACCCTATGTACATCCTCGGAGATAGTTTGCAAGAAACATATCACTTCAAAGGTGTTATGATGAGAATGTATCTTAAGAAAAATCCATAGCTATCTCAATTGAGTTTAACCTCAAATGACAGACTGATTGATTATGGCCACAATCAATTGAATTTAACCATGCAAGATGAAAAGACCAATTGATAATGAAAGCTATAAATTTAATCAATTAAGTATGCAACATCAAAATGTCACTTTGAAGAAAATCTAAAGATTTTACCCAACACACTAATCGAAAATGAAGTTGAGTCAATTCCCATAAATGAAAGAAAAAAACACTTATCTTTATTGATTTTGAAAAAATAGTACATCCAGGTCCATGTTACACTTGTTGATTAAAAACTATCCAAATATGTGAAATTGTATTTTATTGTTTTGTCTTGTTTCTTTACATTTTACATTATGTATATATGTGTTTGAGTGGCTTTCAAACCTCTTTAGGGTAAAAAGAAACAACCCTTATTACAAAATATTTTGAAAAAATAATAAACTAACTAACTTTTGGATTTGGCTTTCGTCAAAAATCCAAAACACTTCGTGAGAAGCTAATATTTTTGCTGGAGATAGGAAATTTGATTTCTTGAACTGAGTCATTTTTATATTTTTAAAATTCAACCATCTTCAGCCTGTGTCAGAATCATCTTTGTAGCAGGTCAAAATTCCAGCATTTTTTGAAGGCTTCGATTAGTTAGTTCTATTTATTTGTGTCATAAAGCTTCCTTCCTTTAATTTTTTTACTATGGAGAAACTTGCTTCTTGATAATGGATTGGGACTTCTAAATTCTCAAAATTTAGGGTACCACCAGTGGCTCTTTTTGGGGATGTATGCTCCCTGTGAGCATAGCGAGATTCCAGCTATCTCTGGAGAAGCAGACCAAGTATCCACACTTAATCTGATGCAAAGTGAAATTGGGTTGCCCTAGGTCCCCAAAGAGAGTGAACACTACTTCTTTCCTCTATCGAACACATAATTCTGATCATATAATACTTTAGATCTCCCGAATACGATGCCACCATTCTCATAGACAACATTCATTTCTTTATTAACATGCTTTGACTTTTGTTTACCCTTATAAAAGTCAATAGGTGCACTATAGTCCTTGCTAAATAGAAGATCCCCATGCATTTGATCAACCCTACAAGTAACTAGATTAACCTCTTCTGCTTGGATGCCTTTACACACAATCTTCCCTATACTCAAGATGTTGTTTCTCTTCACAAAAAGGATTTGGAGATAACTCACATTCAGGAACTTCCTTCTTATCAAGAATTTGATCAGATGGGATACTCGGATAATTTTTAGATCTAATCTTCAACACATTCTCCTCATTATGTTTGTTTAATTCCATCTCATCGTCACCTGTTTTATACAATTTCTACTCATAGGATGAAATAATGCATGTCTAACTTTATGAATACACTTCCCCATACATATTTTGAGTTTCATCATCTTCAAAATGATCACTAGGCCCACTATCTTTATCATGATGTTGATGGACTTGATTGCATAGAAAATATTCTTCAAATAATGGATTCAAGGATATAGAGAACTCGGGCATATCTCCATGAGAGATTTCATTTAAAAAATTCTTCATGTTCGTATGTTGTATGTTGTTCTATTTCATCTCCGTTATTTGATTCTTGAAATTTATCATCTTCTTCATCTAGTACCCCCTGAGTATGTACTGATCCGTCAACTTGCTTATCATGGTGCATTGAGAAAAAAATTTGACCACTCTTCTCAACATCTTTTTGATATTCCATGTCTAGTAAATATGATATTTCTTCTGTACTGAGAAGATCTTCTTCCTCATC
Organism: Thuja plicata; assembly: GCA_018584345.1. Taxonomy (NCBI): domain Eukaryota; kingdom Viridiplantae; phylum Streptophyta; class Pinopsida; order Cupressales; family Cupressaceae; genus Thuja; species Thuja plicata. The sequence continues at coordinate 756,265 of MU227200.1, read as the reverse complement.
ATCATTCTCATTAATACTTATTTCCATGCAAATCTCACTACGTATAGATTCTTCTTCAATCTGAATTGAATTCTATTCTTTCATGTCATCATTCTTTTTATATACAGGAGCCCTTTTAGTCTGATCGCAAACTTCAGTTGCATTCAAATTTAGAGCACTTGTAAATTCTTCCCTATATTCATCCATTTCTTCCCTCAATTACTCACATATTTGATCAAGAAAAACTCTCAGTTGAGAATCATGGTAGATTCCTAACTCACGAAGTTTATCCATTAATTCACTTCCATGAGGCCTGATATCTGAAGGTATTTCACGATAAATTTTTATCATTCTCATGAACAAATGTACTATAGGTTCACCCTCGTATATTTCCAAATTGAAGAATGTATCCAAAGGGAACATATAAGATTCCTCTTCCATAATATAATTTGGATCTTCTTCTTGTTCATAGGACATGTTTTGGTCATAACACATGTTTTCTTCTTCATCACTAAGATTGCCATCTTTTTCAATTTGATCATAAGCCTCCTTTTCTCTGTCTTCGTATTCTTCTTTTAATAGTTGAAAGAAAAGCTTCAGATTAGGGTCATCTAGCGAGATTCCTAACTCACAAAATTTTCTTATGGATTCCTTGTGTGGGGGTATGATGTTCGATGGTATCTTGTTATAAATGCTTTCCATCCTTACGAACAAATGTGGTGTAGACTAGTCCCCCTTAAATCTCTCCAAACTAAAGAATGCATCAAGTGGAGATATACTAATATCCTCTTCCATGCTGCAGTTTTGGTATTCATATTGTTCATAACACATGTTGTCCTCTTCACTAGCATCATGAAACGTATCAAGAAACCATTGCTCAAACTATCTCTATGATGAAATAAACAGTGTAGGTAATGATTCATATTCTTCTTGTGCATTGTTTTTTAATGTCTTGACAAATAGCTTAATTATTTAATCCTCAATAGAAAACTCATAATCTTCTATGAATGTATAAAATGCATCCAAGTGTTACAGTGCTGATTCATCCCATTCTCCATGGAACTTTTGTGCAAGTTGTGAAAGTTTTGGGGATAACCTGCTAGGTTCATAATCAAAATTGCTGAAGTCCAATGGCCTAATGCCATTTGGAATAAAATTATTTATTTCAAATGATCGATACATTTGAAAAAAATATCCACCATATCCTTCTGAGTCTTCTCCCTCAGTAGTCACTAACTGAAGTGCTTTGTTAAATAGAGTCACCACCTTCTTTCCAGAAGGAAAATACTTACTGTCTTCTGAGTTCTTTTCTCCCAGTAGAGTCTTAAATATATCGCCAAAGCTTTCAGGTAATCTTCAACGTTGTCTTTCATAGACAACTCCCCAGCAGAGTCGCCAATATGTTGGTGCTCAAATAAAAAGATTGGATTTCCTATGGACTTGCCAATCCAATGCTGTGAAACCCAAGTGATTTGGCCAACTAACAAGATTCAACCAAGGCAAGGTTGAACCCTCTACAATTCTGGCTCTGTAAAACCAAGGCTAGTAGGCCTATACCTTAAACTTATCCTTCAAGTCTTAAGTCTTTTTATAGTAGATAGAATACACCTCAAACCCCCTCTCTCAAGTATGACAAGGCACTTGAAAGAAATCTAACTGAAAGCAATATATCATAAACTGTAAATTGAAATACTTTGAGTGATTGAAAGAATGTTTAGTGAATATATATGTAAAATGAAATGAAGATATCACAAAACTATAAACAATGAACTGAATAACTATAATCCAAATAATGATTAGACCAGTGCCTTATTCTATCACGGGCAATAGAGTCAAAATCATCCCAACCCTATGTACAACCTTAGAGACAGTTTGCAAGAAACATATCACTTCAAAGGCTTTATGACGAGCATGTATCTTAAGAAAAATCCACAGCTATCTCAATTGAGTTTAACTCCTCAAATGACAGACCGATTGATTGTGGCCACAATCAATTGAATTTAACCATGAAAGATGAAAAGACCAATTGATAATGAAAGCTATAAATTTAATCAATTAAGTATCCAACATCAAACTATCACTTTGAAGAAAATCTAAAGATTTTATCCAAGGGACTAATTGAAAATGAAGTTGAGTCAATTCCAAAAGATGAAAGAAAAAAGCACTTATCTTTATTGATTTTGAAAAAATAGTACATCTAGGTCCATGTTACACTTGTTGATTAAAAACTATCAAAATATGTGAAATTGTATTATATTGTATTGTCTTGCCTCTTTAAATTTTACATTATGTATATATATATGTGTGTGTGTGTGTGTGTGTGTGTGTGTGTGTTTGAGTTTCTTTCACACCTCTTTAGGGTGAAAAGACACGACCCTTATTACAAATTATTTTGAAAAAAAATAAACTAACTAAAAATAACTAACTTTCGGATTTGGCTTTGGTTGAAAATCCAAAACACCTCGTAAAAAGCTAATATTTCTGTTGGAGATAGGAAATTTGATTTCCCGAACTTGGTCATTTTTAGATTTTTAAAATTTGACCATATTTAACCTCTCTTAGCATCATCTTTGTAGCAGGTTGAAATTCCAGCATTTTCTGAAGGCTTCGATTAGTTAGTTCTATTTATTTCTGTCATAAAGCTTTCTTCCTTTAATTTTTTTAGTATGGAGAAACTTGCTTCTTGATAATGGATTGGGACTTCTAAATTCTCAAAATTTAGGGTACCACCACACCTCTTCAAATGTATAGTCTTCTGGAGTTATTTGTGCTTGAGAAGCATTGGTAGAGGGAACTGCCACCTGTGCCTTCCAGTGACCCTTGGTATCTTGAGTAACGTATGATATGGTTTTTTCTGGTATATTAGTCTCCATTTGATGGAAGGCTTTCCCTAAGAATGACATATCTGTGTCTTCTACATCCTTTTCATCTGTGTAAGTCCTTTTTCGAGGCTGAATCTCTTTAGTAAACCAAGTGGGTTTACTAAAGGCAGTAACTGGCTCATACAAGGCGATGTGAAGGACTGAAGCAAAGCTTTGTGGGCTAGGGGTCACGCTCTCCTCTTTATATGCCTCTTCTTCATGTT
>MU227200.1:736785-753177 GCA_018584345.1 Thuja plicata | reverse complement strand
CCTCTCTCTCTCTCTCTGTATATATATATATATATATATATATATATATATATATTCCTCTCCCTTCTCTTCCTCTCCCTTCTCTTCTTCCCTTGTGGCATCCCGTTCATATTTATCTTTGCCTTCATCCTCTGAGGAACTGATTGATATCTCTGTATTAAGACCTGTCATAGATTCCAGTGTAGTCTTAAGGGGAGGTGTAGCTTCTGTACTTACTGACACTTGGGGAGTCGGGCTAGAGGAAGGTAGAGGAGTAAATGGTGGTGGAGTTGGCACTTGCACTACAAGTGGGGGAGTGGAAATGTAAGGTGGTGGAGTTGGTGTGGGAGTTGGGAGAGAGGCTGGTGGAGTAGGAATGTAAGGTGGCGGATTTAGTGCTGCACTTTCCCCTGCAGTCTTGTCCCCTTCTATGTTTTGGGCAGCATTAGTATCCTGAGTTTCTGCCTTGTTTCTGCCCTTTGATTGGTGCTAGAATCCAATCTTGTGAGAGGCATGTTTAGTTCAGGGTTTGTGAATTGGGATGGAGGTGGAGTGGAGATATCCTGAGGATTGACAGACACTTGTGCCTCTATGTAAATCCCCGTCGTGAAGTCAGGTGTATCTTGTCCTGGATCTACAAAACCTTCTAGGCCCTCGAAGTCTGACATGAGGAATTCATCTAATCCAAGAGTAGCCAAAGGATTTTCATTCTCCTTTTGAGCCTCTATCCGCTTCTCTATGGTCTCCTTTTTCCTTAGAGAGGTTGCGCGAGATCTTGTCCTTTTGATTATGGGCACATCATCCATTTTTGGTTCCTCTTGCAAAGTCTCTAATCAGGGAGAGACAGAAGCTCTCTTTCTCTTGTAAACATTCTTTCTTTCTCCAATGGTAGTAGGCGACGAGCTACAAGTGGTAGGGCATTTTCCTTTGGTGGCCTATGATGGATCAACAAGAGGATCTATTTTCCCTGTGATCTTGGTCTTTTGTGTCTTTTTCCTAGGGTTGGAACCATATTCCACTGCACGTTCATGCTCATATACTGTTCCCTATTTTTGGGGTGGGGCCTTCTTAAATTGGGGCACTGCGGGCTTCTCTTTATGTTTCTTGTCCGCCTTCTTGGGTGGATCCAGTTGCATTTTATGGGAATAGGATCCATTCGATAAAGCTTGTTGACCTGGGCCATAGTTTCTTTGACTACATGCCTTGCTTTGAAGTCAATGTTGTCATTCTCTTCCTTGTCTATTTCTGCATTCAAAATAGGTCTATTGTATATTTTGTCATCATTATAGAGTAGCTCCAGCACATCATCTAAATCTTTGTTCAAAACCTTGGGGGAAATATTGACCTCTAGGGCCGGTTGTGCTAATGTGAGGGACATCTTGTAGTAATATCTGATTCTCACCTCGTAGTCATCCACACAATTCATCCAATGGTCTTCAATATGTGGCTCATGGATGTAGAATTTGCCAATGATATGGACGTATGTACCTATGGGGTCAAATCTGACCCGGATGTTTGTATATGTTTGGAGTGGGCACTCATCCCACTCAAAGGCCAATGATTTGCAAATTTTCATATCCTAGAGAGTGTAGGAGCCTATGGAAATGTGAAAATCCTAGCAATGCTTCTTCTTATGCTTGATATGTTCGTAGGCATCTGTGAGCTACCTGACTATTTCCAGAGTGATTACCCAATCAAAAGGGTACCTGGGTAGTTTCTTGGGACTCAAGATAGATCCCGACACTCTGATGTATGTGAAAGTTGTGAATTGTATATAATATGCCCCTATGGCCCTTATTCTAGCAGCAACTTCCTCTAATAATCTCTTTGCATAGTCACCTTCTATGGATCTAATGATTGCAAAGATGAATGCATCATTCATTATCTGGTAATCTGGGCTATCCTCGGGCATTTTAGTGCTTCTTATCAACTATGGATAGATAGTGAAGGGCCATGCATTTAACTGACCAAAGGCTCCCCATTTTATAAGCCCTGGATAGTCTGCTCGAGTGGCCAATAGGTACACCATGTATGAAGTCATGTAAAACTTGGGATTGTGCTTTGCAAGTAGTCAGTTTCTCATCCAGCTTGTCACTTAGGATGGTGGCCCAATCAAATTTGGCCTTGTGTCCCTTTATCTTTTCTATTAGCAGGATCATCTAGTTCTTGAGCTAGATGGACTGAGGTACCCATATATTCAGCTTATCATTGTGACTGTCGCTTGGATGTCTTCCTTCAAGTACCCTCTCCTTAGGTCTATTTTATCCAGCATATTCTTCGCGGGAGGCTACAGGAGGTAGTCTTGTTTTGCAGTTTCATAAGCCTCTTGGGTCTTGTTTCTGAACCACCTCAAGCCCTTCTCTATAGAGAAGTCATAAAACTTATCAACACCTTTCTAAAGATGGAAGACATCTTCAATATTGTCTGGCCTGAGGTCAAGAACCACCTATCCTTTTGTGTTTTTAACCACCCTCTCATCTGGTGTGTAATGATTAGCCAATGTCATGATGAGCTCAGAGGATAGGAATGACATCGGGTGTGCTGTCGCATTGACCAGGCTTGACATGACTAGGGACGTGCAATATTTGATTCTCCATGTTGGTTGGGAACATCTCACCAAGAATTCATTCCAGTACACATTCCCTATGTCTGTATCTGTGATCTCCTGGTGCCGATTCCCGATCTTGGAAGGGGGATGATATCCTTTAAACAAGTACTTCATTGGTGATCCTATTAACTTTTCAGGCATTCCTGCAAGGAAACATGCAGATATCAGTATCTTATTGAAGAAACTACTAAAGTAGAAAAGGAAAAGAGACAAACTAAGAAAGCCAGAAGCAGTAGCCAGAAATGAAACTTCATAACACTTTTCGGCCTTTCAGACTTGTTGGAACTCCAAAATTGTGAGTACATTTTGGAGGGACTATACTGAAAATTTTCCTAAGTATGAGTTGCTGCCATAAAAATCCTTTATGAGAGGTCAAGTTTGGATTCTTGTAAAAGGTGACCCAGTGTTTTTCATGAGATACAGCTTGGGGAGTAGGTTCAAAACCTTTCATTTAGCAAGTACAGTAGGTTCCATCTCTCAAATTTAAGTTTTGACATGTTTCAAAAATGGTCGTTTGGAGGCGTTTACCCAAATCTGCATTTATGCATGTTTTCAGTTCTCACTAAGTGACCTACTTTGACTGTTTTTATCTTTGACCAGATGGATAGGTGTGACATTATGGAGTGTTCCAAGATGTTGTAGACATGAAAGTAAACTTTCATGCCTATTTGCAGATCCATGTGAAGTCGGATGGAAAGTTTTCCAAAGCCATTCTATTTGCAATTAATTCTAATTTCCTAAGTTTCAAATGCAGATTTCTACGTGCCCTACTTTGAGCTTCTACAAGTTGTACCCTAGTTCAAGATTTTGAAGAATTGAGTTTTCCCCTGTATTGAAAACATGGAGATGTACTTATCTAGATATTTCTAGAATTTGGTCAATCCATTTGACCATCTTTCTCAGCTGATTCCAAATCCAATTTTTGCATTTTAACTGTATTTAAGTTCAGAAAGTTGTGAAGTGTTGACTTTGCAGATTAATGCCAATTGATCAGTGCACTATCAGAGCAAGTTAATTGATGGTTCATAATCCATATATGAAAATGGGTCAAGTTCCATAGTTTCAGACTTTAAGGCTCTCTTTTGATAGGTTTGAGAAAATCAAATCTAAAGGCAGTTTATGCAGATTGACAGTGATAAACAGAATTGCATTTACAGAGCAGTCATCTTGAGAAGTTTGAAACTTTTTATCAGATGGTGATTTTGAGTTGTGAATTATTCCTTTGTGCTTCCTATACCTAAATGTATTACTGTGATCGGTGGTGGAGCCTTGAAACATGTTTTCCTATTTTTGCAAAGGTTAACCCATTTGTATTTTATGTTGTTTTGGTATTTGCACTTACACGGTATTCTAGAATTTGCAAGTTTGATCAGTTGCACCTTGCACCTAAAGTAAGATCCGGAAAAGCCCTTTTGCATGCATACTCACTATGTTTTAGAGAGTTACTCTGCCAAGTGACAGATCCTCAGGAGTTGATCCAGTATCTTTCTGATTTGCATTTTGGGCGATGTTTGCATGTGTTTGAATACTTCAAATTGCAGATTGAATTAACTTGCTCACTTTGAATGTTATTATATTTTGGCCTTGATGTTTTCAAGACAATCCATTTTGCGACCATGTCCAGATGCTGGAGAGGAGTATGTTTTCCAGTCCTCATACTTGCAAGGGGTCATTCAATCAATTTTAAAAGCTAGTTCCGGAAGCTACTTGCCATTAATGAGACCAATTTGCAGAGTTGTAATAAGTTGTTTTCAAATGGTCATCGGTTCGATGCTTCATCATTCTATTGCATGGTGATTTATGTTTAGGTATTCTAAAGGTGTAGAGTGATTTTGGGATGAAGATTTGTAAGCCGAGATCTCAGGGATACAACATGGTTTATCAAATTTCAATGTTCATTTTGTGGGCTTTTAAAGTATATTATTATTGTCTAAGTCATTTATGATTTAAATGATAATATCTTTGGATGTGTGAAGGAATCACAAGATGTGTAATTGTGGTTCCTCTATAAAATGACTCTTCAAAGCTTGGAATGAACTGAATGTGTATGTGGATGGTACGAAATGTGCTATTCAGCAATGCGCCGATCAAATGATGTCTCCATTTCTTCGAGTATTTGCCTGCAGAAGTGCAAAAATCCACGAGGAGGCTATGTGGAAATAGGGGCTCTTTCTTATACAACTAAATGCAATGAAATTTCTTTGAATGCCAAGAGTTTAACATATATGCATGTTGCCTACTCAAGAAGGAGAGTCTGCACTGGATTTTGATGCAAGATAGAAGCCAGAATCAAAATAAGTTCATAGCAAATACAAAAGGTAATTGAAGTACTATGCAATGACCCAAGGAGGAGGTTACGAGTTAGTGGAGGTTGCCAGTGCGAAAGATGGATTAAGGATAGCACATGGAGACAAAGGTTTAAAACCATAACATACTCCCTGCCCAATGTGAAAAAAGTTGCGCATATATGCAGAGGAAGCACGCGCTGGTTGAAGGAGGGCATTTAAAGTATTAAATAACAACAAGTGTCATTACGAAGTTGTAAAATCTATGCAATAACCAGCGTGGGAGCAAAGATGAGGACCCTACGCAGATTCCAAAGGAGCTATGTATAAACTACATGTTGCGCAGAGTATATGAGGCATAGATAAAGGAGAAATTGTTCAGGAAACCAATTGGGGTGCCCACGCTGATTTTGGATTGGTCTTTTAAAAACTTTTAAATGTAATTGTTGGTGTAAATACCAGACAAAAGTCTATGCAGTCAAACAAAACAAAAACCAGCGCATATGGTGGGCATTTAAAACTTTCAAAATAACAAATACTTCAATACATTGCAAATGCATAAAATGCCCACGCAGCATGTTGCAAAGGAAAGGGGCATTAAAACCTAAGTTATTGGAAGACTACGCAACATTGCAAAGAATGAAACCAAAGGACCAGTGTATTACATCCAAAAGCCCACGCCAAACACAGAGGAGCACTGCGTGGAAGATAAGGAGGCATGCGCAGGAGTGTGGCTGGAGGAGAATGAAGCCCACGCAACATATGAGGGGTTTTTTTAAAAATATTTTAAATGATTAAAATTGTGAAATGAAGATTCATGGGAGCATGAAGGAAAGGCCTACGCAGAGCATTATGTTTGGAATTTGTTGCGTTTGAAATGTTAGAAGGTTGCACAATACATGAGGAGGCTTTAAAGTTTTGAAAAATGCAAAGAGCATATATCCCACATTCGTTGGGCAAGGGTTTTATTTAAAGTTTTTATATTCCAGCACTTAGTAAGTGAAATAAGTAAGAATCCAAGAGGCCTATTGGCGGGCCCCTTGGCTGGTGGAGAGAATGTGCTCGTGGGCCCCATATTTTAGGTGCAAAAATGAAGTAAAGGATTTAAAACACAAAGGGAATTAGTTCGAATTGACCTCGCATGACAAATATAAGATGTTTATAAGGAAGAATCCAAACATATTTAAATGTGAAGCAGAGTAGGAGGCTCTCTTCACGTGTGCATGCAGGTGATAGGTGATACCTCGGGAAATGTGTCGGTGACCAAGATGACCAAATTTTGCAGATAGGTGGCGTAGATGATGACGAGGATGAAGGAAAACATGGCGGATGGTCGTGTAGTTGTGAGATGCTAGCGGTCAGAGATCACGCAACTGTGTAGTCGTGCAGGAAAGCTGCGGTTAGGAGATAAAATCAGAGATCACACGACTATGCAGTTACGAAGTCGTGAAAATAAAAATGTTAAGTCCTTAACCTTCCAAGATTGAGCAACCACCGTCATATCAAAATTGAGATCAAGGGCCTGCGTTTAATCTCCAAGTAAACCCAGGGTTAAGAAAATCTTATAGAGACTCAGAGACATAGTGTGGATAGTTAACTATGGTCAAGGCGTGGTTAAGATCAGGGTTGAGTTAAATCTCTTAGAGACTTAGAGACTGGAGGTTATCTCCAAGTCTCTAAAAGAAACTTTTAGAGTTTTTTCTTGCAGGGCCTCTAAAGATGCTTGAATACTTAAACAACTCTATGACTCCCAATGCTTTTGATACTCTGACTCAAGCAAGAGAAAACACTAATTGATGAGGTATTTTGATAACACTGGGGATACCTATTATCACCTCCTTCTTTTTTGAGATCCACTGACTCAGGCAGGTCTTACCTATGACTGATAACTGACTTGACAGTATCCTTAGAGTGGATTTTACTAATGTGTTGAATGCTCTATTTTTATATGGAAATGTATATAACAATGCAGATAACTATGAAAATTCTGAGAAAAAGCTTGACAATCCAAATCAATATCTTAGTGATAGAAAACATCAGCATAATAGGGAATTTCATCTTTCTTTCCTTTTATGATTCTTGTGAATCTAGGAGGAATAACCTATTGATTTACTCTTTAAGAAATCAACAAACTTCAACTGTAATCACATATGAGTACAATTGATTTTACACAAATATTCTGAAAGTAATTGGTTTAAATAATATTGAATATTTGGATGATGATAGATTACCACACCAATTCCTTGACCAGTGCCTATCCTTGGGCTTATAGAGTTAATAAATGAAAATCCACAGAAAAAAAATAAAAATATTTTAAGTTGCCTTACAACCTACATGCAACTCGGATAAAATGCCTTACAATCTATCCTTTCACCTCTACAATATTGTATCAAATCCTTAAATATTGTTATGCTCCCTGAAACTACTCACAAAACTTAGTTCTTTCCTTGAAAGAAACTTGCAAGCAACTAGAAAGTTACCTTGTAACCAATATGCTTAAAATTGCCTTACAGATTTAAACATAAAAGAGCATACACAACAAAATAAAGAGAAAACAATAAGATAGAGTAAAGTTGCACTGTATTTTATTCAAATGTTTCTGCTTCAATACATAAAAAGCTTGAAAACACAGACACAAATCTAGAAAGTCTGATTTTCAATATATTTCATCCTCCTCACAATTACAAAATTTTATCTATTTATAGGTCCTTAACCATCTTGGAATCCTTAACCTCGGGATGCAACAAGCTTCGGATGGTTTAAGGAACCTAACCCTAAAAGTACAGAAAAGACAAAGAATGAGAATGTAGAAGCGGTGGAGAGACAAAAATAGGGGATGAAATCTGATATTCTTTGTCTTCATCTTGAATCTGGCCCCTTTGTCTAACAGTATTCAGGATAGCATCTGATATTCATTATGAGACTAAGTGACTGCCATTACAGGCTAACTTACACTTATCTTCAGTAATAACTAACCTCCCTGTGCTCAATGATCAGGCACCAAGTGTTCCCGTTTATTCTTCATCCAGGATTTCCTCCTCTACTACCACAGACTTCTTCTTAGGCTTGGTCAACAGGTCCCATGCTGTCACTTCATCTTTTGTAGGCCATTTAAAGCTCTGCGTACTCTATAGTTGTACCTTCTGTCTTTCCCATCTGACATCTATGATGCTTTTAACATCCATTAAGAACTTGTTCATGTCAGTTTCTGCCTTGAAGGCTTCATCCAAGATCTTATTAAAACCTTCCAAATCCAAATCAGATCCTGAAATAAATGCCTCATTGCTTGGCATTATTCTATCAAATTCATTTCTCTAGGCCTCCAAGGCCTTAACTTGATTATCTTCTCCTTTCAATGGAGGAACAAATCTATTAAATTCTGGAGGAAAAAGGCTTAACTTAGCCTCAATTTGTTTTAGCTTACCTTTAAAGAAAGATAAGGCTATATTAACCTTTTTGATCTCATCCTCCACCTTTGTTATAATCTCAGGTAAATCTGATCTATGTGGCTGCAAAGAGGCAAGCTTTTCAAATGTTTGGACCTTAGGAGACCAAGTAACAAAATAAGGGCTCAAAATATCAATGTACCCTATCACTTCTGTATGCAAGGTGGGCAATTTATTATAAGAATTTAGGATAACATCTGTCTTATCCTTGAGTATATCAATCCTATGTTGAAGAATGCATCTTAATGCATCTAGGGCTACCTCATTATTCTTTTTGCCCGTGTCTTCTATCTCAACCACTTATTCTGATTTTTCTTTCTCTTCTATCTGTAAAGGTTGTTCTGAAGGCACATAAACCACTTCAGGTTTCTCTTCTAGTTTCTTCAACAACTCAACAATTACCTTATCTTGCTGATGTATCTTTATGTGGCATAATTCCCTATCCTTTTCTAGGGCACTGGTTTCCTCAATCAAAATGCTACACTTCTCAGACAATTGTTTTGTCTTTTCTTCATTCAAGTGTGCCCAATGAGTCATGATCTAAGAAATCTCAAGATCTCCAGTATTTTGTACAGTCCAGACCATTTGGTTCCCCACCATGCTCTCCTGAATGTTTACTAGTTGAGGCTTCTGGTCCTTGGGACATAAGCTCCACATGGTGAAGGCTTGTGACTTTGGACTATATCCAAATCCCTTTATCATGTCGCCCATCTGAATCTCACTGGCCAATTTGAGGTCTGGCTGCTTTCTAATCTGATTAATAATGAAGGCTGAGGCTAAGTCCCATCCCTCATCAAGAAAAATGCCACTTTTCAGAACCATTTTCCTTGCCTCATCTGGAGAGACATCCTCACTGTCAGGGTCATAGGCCTGTAGAGCTAACAAAGCCTCATTTGTAATTGTTTCCTCTCCATCTGACTTTAATTGTTCTCTAATTTGTTCCTTCTTATGCCACCTCAAAAAATCTTTAAACTCATCAGTCTTGATAAAATTGTCATCACTTAGAAACTGTTGCTGATGCAGTAACCTTTCATCAATGCATGCCTTAAGAGGCAATTCAATGTTTTCTTCCTCATCCTGCTATTGTCTCTTCCCCTATCTGATTATTTTCCTCAGATTATGGTCATACAACCTATTTCCAAGAATGAGGGCACTTGTTCTATCTCCTTTCTTCTCTTTCCTAACAAAGGAGGTCTGACCAGGGTCAACCTTTTGCCTTTTTCTAGCAGGCTCCTCTACATCATCTGGCTATGACACCTCTGTTAGGTCAATAATGGGGCGTTGTTCCTCCTGTACCTATGCTACCTCTACAACATTTTGTTGAGGTTGATCATACTAAGGTGGATGTGCATAATCCCCATCATTATCACTCTCATATTCAGACTCTGAATATTCAGGCTCTTTGCCTCCTTTCTTTGTATCTAGCACATTATCCAACTGCTCACAAAGTACATAAAAATTGTCAAGCATGGCTTTGATCTTGTCAAAATAAGGCAAGTTAGGGTAAAACCCTCCAAATAACAATCCATTTCTCCTTATTTGTTTCTCTAAATTTACTAACTCCTGAATTCTTTCTCTTCTTGTCCTTATCTCATCTTCATCAAGGAGATTTCTTGTGGCATCCTCCACACAAAAACCATGAACATTTGTATTGGGGAAGGTAGGAGTCAAGAGTTTCCTAGCTCCTACTATAAATCCCTCTGGGTCAATGTACCTATATAATGCTGTCCTCATCTTGCAGCTCTCCATCCATGTGCTCACCAAATCAATAGCACCCTTGCCAATAGTAAAGTTAAAGATTTTAAATTGTCTAGGGGTTAAGGTCCCCTTCCTATGTGGTGCAAAATATTCATTATCTATCAACAATAACTGCCAGATGAACTCCATGGCCGCAACTCAGGATGGCACATGATAGGGTAGAACATGAGGTGGATGTGTGCATCCATATACCCTAATCATGGTAAAATTTTCTTCTAAAAAGAAGTCTCCCTAGTTGTGATCACCCTCCCATTTGTCCACATACTCACAAGGTCTCAACAACTGCAGCACCTTCACTGGGAGTCTGATTTTGCTGATACCCATGCTCTACATTAATGGATATACAATCCAATTTTCAAATCCACAAAATTCACAGTGCTTGGATGTATAATTTCATATCCTAACCCAAAACTGAATAGGATTAGGTCGGTCCTGGAAAATCCTTTGAGGATTCAAGTTGTTCACACTCATAATCCCATAGTTAAAATGCAATAACAAATGCATCATGATTGAATAATGGAAGAACCTAGGTTCCTTCTCCTTGGGATCCTTCATCTTCTTCTACACCGCTACAAATCCCTCATGTATTTTGTCAATAATATACTGTATGTAGTCATAACTGGTGCTAGAATGCACATCTTGCAAGTCTAACACCATCATCAAAATTCCAGCATTTATTTTCTCTGCTCCTCCATCTATCCCTAACACTCTACATAAAGCATAGGCAATATACTTAATATAGAAATGTAAGTCTTTAAAGCAGTAGGGTGCAATCCCAGGTATAGGAGTAATATGGTTCCTAACCTCCTTAAGCACATGCTTCTGTAATTGACCCCTAGCAACACCAGGTTTTAACCTATATCTCTCTTCTTGCTTAGTAAGATTTATCTTGGTAGACATGGTACTGTATAGGCCAAAGGCTTGCATAAATGAATTCCTATTTAACATCAATAGGGCAGTACCATCATTTTTCTTGATTGTCCTAGACAGAGCATCATAGTGGCTGGTAAGACCTAGAAACAAGTCTACATCTATATAAACATCAGGAACAATTAACCTAGCAAGACCACTAGTCCAAGGGTTTGACACTGGGATTGCTTTATCAAAATTATTATAAAAGTAATTGTATAGAGAAAAACTTGTGGATCCTGGAGTGCGAGCATCTCTGATCTCACAGTAGTCATCTGCTAGCAAATTTGCATTTGCCCTCTTGTTCTATGTGGACCCTGGCAATAGCTTCAAGAATTCATCAGAGAAATTCCTTTTTCCTTTAGCATCATCGTCGACTTCATCACTTTTTCCACTGGTAGAAGCCACACTGACTTCTTTACTCATCTTGCTCTGTTTCAACCCTATCTTTTACCGATATTGAAACAAATCTCCTTTCAGAACTCACTACTCTTCTCTGTGCACTACTAGCAATTCAAAAAGCTTGACAACCAGAGAATTACTCTGCAAATGATCAATTTCTGTCTCCTGAACACAAAATACCTAGCAATTCTTTGCTCTGCAATTCTAGAAGTAAAAGAAGTGAAAATGAACCCACGATCAACTCTTTATGGTAACTCTCCCAAGTACATAGCTCATCATTAGAAAAACAATCAATTTTTCTTTCAAGTTAACATGCTGTGGAATTGATTGAAATCCTAGCCATAGTTCATGAGTGTGACAGGAAATCAAATTCATATAAGTGTGTCTTCAGAAAAACCCTTATAAAATTTGAACAGGATGACATGTCTTCATATGATTGGTTCTTCGATAGACATCTCAGCTACCCTTTTCATACAACAATTAATTTTCTGGATTCACATTGGATGTTGAATATTCCACATTGTCATGTCAGCAACTGTCGCCTTTTATGATTTTTCATATTTAGCGACCACACAACTGTGCAGTATCTCCTTGTCGCTAAGCAAAATTCTTAACTCTCAATTCTCTTGGAGATCTAGCAACTGTGTGATTTCCTTTACTTGGCTAACCATGGTTGATTTCTGGCGATCACGCGACTGAATGAATCAAAGTCGCTAGATGAAATGCTTAACCCACAGTTTATTCAGAGACCCCACGACCTAAAGGTTACCTTTACTCTTAACTATTATCGCTAAGTTGCTGAGTGTTTATTTTTCTTTACGAGACCCTGCGACTAACCTTTACCCTTTGATTTAGATTCAGATACTATGCGACTAAAGGTTATCTCATTGTCACGAGCACTTTTTACTCTTATGCAAATTTGATGGAGACTTAGCGACCACCGTTGATATTTTCCCTTCTGCATCTGATGGCTCCGCTAAGTCGTTGAATATATTTTAAAAGCCTTAAATCATTTGGAGACTACATGACAATATATCACTTTATACCTTTCAGTCTCTTAATCACCAAATGACTTTTTCCTTTTGGGAGACCACGCGACTAGCCTTTATTCTGCTCATTATGGACACATGTCTCCTTTAACTGTTTATCATTGAATCACTGATTAAAATTGGACTTAGCGTTTTAAACCAACGACTACCTAACCGCCATATACTCTAAACACCTTGTATTTTGTCGCGAAGTCTCAGCATCTTTCACTTAACTGTCATTTTACTTGGAGACTACGCGACACAAATATTTAACATGTTACTCAACTATGCTCTGATTTGGAGACCTCGCAACTGAAACAATAACTAAGTCTCATGAAAATTCACTAATTGCATGATACTTTGCGTAACACCGCGACTTGACTGCTTGCTTAGATGTTGCCTGATGACGTGTTTCTGCATTGGGAGACTTCGCGACTGAAGGGTTTCGCCAAGTCTCATAACACATAAGGAATATTATGTTTCTTTCTGAGACATCCTAACAACAGTTAATCGCCAAGTCTCTTAACATAATGGAATATGATTCTAGGATCAAGCAACTAGGCGACCATTGAAAAATGCACATGACTTCAGTTTCTCAAAAAGGTAATGCGAAATTAGAAACTCGATTATCATTTTAGGGCCTTTTTGTATTTTGACTTAGGAAATAGCTTAGGGTTTTGCGATTTTGCACTATTCATGCGGATTTTGACCTAACAACACAAAAATTTCATAGGGACATTTCAAAAATGAGACAGACCTTATGATTTTCTAAAGAAATTGGCATGAAGGCAACAAAATTTAGAGGCAAACCAGCAAAACAAGGAATACAACCAATAGAAACCATGGTCAAGAAAATCTATCACAGACTTAGAGACTAAGTAGTCTCCAAGTCTCCAAAGCAAACCAAGGTTAGAAGATGAGTTTAGGGCCAGTTAGAAGCAGCCAGTCAAAAGGTGCCAAGTGTTGAAATCTGGTAAGTTCTAGGCATAAAATCTTAATAAAGAAGAATTTCAAAGGAATGTGCACATATTTCAAAGGATAAAATGATTTAAAAGATCATTTTCTATGAAATAAAATCAAATGAAATAATATCAGATTTGCAAACAAGAGATTTAAAATGCAGAATTATTAAAAAATGCAAAAAGATTAAAGATTAGGGTATTATCTTTTTACATAGTCTGATGTAATATTTAATTGCAAAACTTGAAAATGAAGCTTTCACGGAGGGATTTTGAACAGAGAATGAAATCAGATTTGCAAACAAATCAAATCAAATTTGGAGAAGATTTTCAGAGAATAAAAGCATACTTGGAACAGATACATAAAGTCATATATTTGTAGAAATGGAATCATTTGAAAGGTATTTCTCATAATAAAATAAGATTTAGATAGAGAAATGAGACAAAATGCAACATATTTTATTGCAAAGCTTAAGAGAGAAGCATTCACGGAGGGATATTTTCAGAATAAGATCAGATAATAAAATCAGATTTTATTGAAAAGACAGTTGCAGGAGAAGATTAAATCAAGTCAGTTTTGAAAGGGCAAGCAAAAATCAGATTTTGAAGTCACCGATAGAGATCAGAGTCAAATTTTGAAAAGACAACATGAAATCATATTTTGAAATAGAAAGTATGATCAGATTTCAGAGGAGAATAGAGGAATAAGGGAAAATCAGATTGTAAAGAGGACAGGTGTGAATAAGACATGAATCTTAGGGTTTTCCTTCTATATCTTTCTCTCTTTTCTCAGTTTTAGGGGTTCCTGTTGCTTCTCTATTTTGGGAGTTTTATGAGTTTGTTCAGTCTCTCTAAAAACTTCAGAGCAGGTTCCAGTGATCTTATGTATATTTTCTCTCTTGTATGCTAATTAAGTGTTATGTTATCCTTCTGTTTCAGAAAAGAACGTCATTGCAACAGTTTGCTCATGAATGAAATTCAGTATATTGTTGTTTTATCATCAAGTTGTCTCCATTTTGTTCTGAATCATATAAACTAGGGCATCAAGGGTGTTTTAGTTTTTTCTATTGTTGATCAGTAATAGAGTTATTCAAGGAATGACTGTGATTTAGATCTGTATTCAAATTTGTATGAGTTGGATTACCAAGGGTATTTGTAATCTTGTCTTTCCAGTGGATGGTGGCTATGTATTGTCTATTCCAAGGTCTCTTCCAAGGGGAGGGTTAAATTCTTTGAGTAGAGATTTGCATATTTGAAATACAAAGGTGGATTCATAAGAACTTGATTGATAGGGTTTGTCATATGTAAGGCATATAGACATATCAAAATGTGTTGTTTTCCCTTTGTTCATGATCATCTTTGCAAGGTTATGTTTGACTCTATTGCCCATTGGATAAGGCACTGGTCTATGCAAGATTTGAGGTATTTCAAAGATCCATCAACAAAATATAATCAAAATCATTTTCATTTCATGCTGTTAGAAGTTAGGATTGCTCTAGTTTTTAGACTTACTGTATGAAAGCAGAGTATTGCATAAGACCTGATAAAACATTGAGGTAGTTTTTACCTAAAGGTCTGAAAACTATTCCACAGTTATTTATCTGCAAGCTTGTATTTGTCACAAAGGATTCATCTGTGTGCATATTAGGCAATACCTGCCTGAGTGATGTGGAGCTTGAAGAAGAAGGAGAAATTAATCCTCATCAATTAGACTTAGTCTTGCAAGAATTAGGAGTTGGAAGTTATAGAGTTGATTAAGTTTTATTTGTTTTGATTCTGCAAGAAAAAGATCTAACAAACTAGCGACTCTACTAGGTAAGGGTTTTATTGAACTATTTAGAAAATCTTTGCTGTTTTTTTAAAAGTTATAATAAATTTTATATTGAGTTTTCCCATCCGAGTCACACTGACAAATTGGCGACTTGTTAGTACCCATATAGACCCTGAAAATAAACTTTCATGTTTGAGGTCTTGAATCTTTTCGAACTACTTTGAACCAAGGTTCAAAGAGATTCGAAGTGGTTCAGTTGCATAAAAAGGTTCGGGTTCAATCACAGGTTCAGAGGTTCAGAAACTCAGAATTGCAGGTGTGTGCCATTGTCAGACTTGAAATATGAATTCAAGATGCAGATTCAATTTCAGACCCTTAGTCTAAAAAGTGAATTTTGAGGTATAATTGATCAATCCAGATTCAAGGGTTCAGCTCAGAGTTCAAGCTCGACATCACAGTTTTGATGATATGTTCTTATATTAACATAATTAATTGGCTCACATTATGTTGACAAAGATTGTGTTTTAAATCTTTGTTAGATAGGATATCTCGGGTGATATTCTCATGTGATACAAACAATGGTGTCGGTGTTTTAGTTGGCATTGTTAGTCTTCAAGAGGCATTTGCTGCAGGAGGACACGAACACCTGTTGCACCTCTTCCTGGTGTTCATCCTGGGAGTCCTTTGGTAGATGAAATCAATCATCCATCTTCGACAAGCAATACTTTGTTGCGGTTTGCATTACTAAAGGCAGCTAAGGATAGGATTAGTAGCTATGATGGGAAGAATGACAAGCCCAAGGTCAAATAAGCATGAGTGCGGGTACCACAATGAAGGTCGAGAGAGATGACATTTGTTGAATCCTCTTACACCGCAATCATTGAAATGAAGTTCCCCATGATGAAGCTCGGGCATATGATGATGACATTTTAATTTTGAAGGCAAAAAAAAGTTCAAAATTAGAAATAGACCGAGCACAGATGCAGAAGTGCAGAATCATCTAGTTCCACTTTAGATCTAAGGTTCAATTCAAAGACATGACCATAGATGCAGATTCAAGAGTTCGATGATTCAAAAGGATGAAACGAGCCTAGATTCAAGTTCAGAATAGAGCACATGCACTGGGCAGTGTGGTGAATATTGTGAGCCGCCATCAATGGTAAAATTGGTCATGCCAAAGACTGGAAATAAAGACTAAAATTTATAATCTCACTGTCATGGAAGAAATACAGTTTGAAGATTATCGA
>MU227200.1:721842-734153 GCA_018584345.1 Thuja plicata | reverse complement strand
AACATTTTTATTTTTTTCATAAAAAAATAAAAAAAAACATTTTAAAATAATGCCTCCTGCATTATTTTAATCTCGCCACTGGCGCTCAGCCCCGACACCGCCCGCACGCCACCCTTGGCCTAGGCACCACCCTCCAACCACTGCACCGCCCGGCCGCCACTGCCGCCCCGCCCGGCCACCACCTCCACCGGCGACGGTGCCCACCGGCCACCTCTGCCCGGCCGGACTTCCCGTGACAGCCATACGGCCGTCAGAAAATTTCACGGGACTATTTTTTTCCAGGGAGCTTGTCTTTTGGGGGTACCTATGCCTTTTTGGTCCTATAAGGCTCATACAGACTCAGATTTTTTACTTCTATATATCATCGAAAAGCTCTTTCTGAGCCCGTCACTCTCATCTAGGTTTCATTTCTTAATTTTGCCATTTTCTTGCCAGATTTTGTAGTCAAAGATGCACCTTCTTTTGTGCTCCTATTATGCTTCTGGAACTCAGGTTTTTTTCTCATTTCTTGTGCTTTCATAGTAATTTGTGGTGTACGGGGGATAGTATTATACATTTTGGGGGGGTGCATTTTACTTTCTATAATTTCCTTCAGAAAGACCCTTCTACTTTCCGTCTTATTCTTCTCTCAATGTCGGACCCCTCTATGGCACGACTGACACCACATAAATACCACACATAGAAGCCACACATGACAAGAATCCTCATGTCACGAGGTTTATGGTCCTACCTGGATGCGGCTCAACCAGTTCTACAGAGGCCTTATGAAGCTCTTATGCACAGAAATAGGATGGATGAGGCAATGGGCCTCATTGCCATGAATATTTCAGATGGGTTATTGTTCCACCTAGATGGTCTGACCACACCCAGGGATATGTGGGACAAGTTTTCCACCTTGTTTGGCACAATGAATCAGTTCAAGGTTCTCCAGATAGATGCAGAGTTCACCTCCTTGGTGCCTAAATCATTCACTAGCATTGAGGACTTCCTGATAAAGTTCAATTCTATTCGTTCTATTTTACTGGTTGCTAGAAAGATGAAGTCAGATGATGAGTGTATCTTTCTGATAATCTCAAAGCTTCGTGGCCCTTATCAGATTTTCACTTTTGCCTCCTACTCCACTATGGATGCACTGGGTGCACGTCATGTTATGCCCTCTTTTGAGACCTTCTATGACAGGTTAACTCGTGAGTAGTCCAAGCTCAATCAGATGGATTCTCTTATAGGTTCACAGTCATAGGCATTGTTTGCCAAGTCATCTCAAGATATATAGAAGCCGAAGCTGAAGCAGATATCTGATTCCTCTTCTCAGCACTCTACTGGCCCACCATCTTCTTCTAAGAAGGAGAAATAGAAGACTGAGAACCCTACATGTTCCTATTGTCAGAAGAGGCCTCATGATGAGTCACATTGTTTTTAGAAGAGATTTGATGGCTATGAGAAATAGATTGCAGATTTGCAAGCTCTCCTTTAGAAGAGCACTATTTCCTCTCCATCCTCTTCCACCTCACAGGGGTCTGCTTTTCAATTTTCTACCTCATCTTCGATATCTGGAAAGGATTTTGGTCTGGGTCATGCATTAGGGGCTTCCATTGCATCCCCTTCCTAGGTCCCTTGGATACTGGATTCAAGTGCTTCTCACCATATGGCGTCTTCTCCGAAGATCTTCTCTTCTATTGAGGCTTCTCCTATTCCCCACATTCTCATGGGGAATAACACTGTTATGCTAGTCTATGAGAAATTTTCTATACGCATTCAAGATGGCACATTCAATGATGTATTGTATGTTCCATCTCTATCTACAAACCTTCTCTCGATTTACCAGATTACACACAGTGGATCAAGGAAGACAGTTGAGTTCACGCCAGATTCAGTCTTCATTTGGGATAGTGTGACAGGTGGCATTGTTGCTACAGGGATAGTTGATCATTCCACCCGTCTCTACACCTTCACACATTTTGGTCCACCATATCCATTATTGGAGATCAGCTCTCCTCTTCCGCGAGAGCATCATGTGGGATAGTCAGATCACTTGAACCTCTATGTTCTTGATACCACTTCTATGGCTGCCTCAAATCACCTTGTTGGGGTTTCTTCTCTTCAGCAAGACTCTTCTTCAGTACTGCCATACCCTCCAGCTCCATTCATCGAGCCACCGAGTGCAGTTGTTGAGGATTCTATAGAGGACACTCGTCTCCTCTCTCTTGACAGTGTCAGCACACCTGTCATACCACCTACATTGGGGGTTCCCTTTTAGGATCCTTGTGTCTACTCCTTTGAGCATTAGCTCGGCCTTCTAGTGACACCTCACCTTTCGAGGTTACCTCTTCAGTGCTCACTTCCTTTCACTCCTTTGTATTGGCGTCATGGTGGTTTGTTCATTGATCCAAGGGTTCTTTCATTCTGGGGGGGCTTTGAAGCCTCGACCCTCTCTCATGGGGGGGTTGGCAGCATGCATTGTACTCATGGCTTTGAGAGAGTCTCTTGAAGTCATCTTTTGTCTTTTTCTTGCTTTTATATCTCTTTTTGGAGAGGATTTTTTCCCATTGGGTTTTCTCCTTTATCTCCAGTTCATAGAGATTTTCTTGTATTGGGTACTTGATCAGGCCTTGTTGCCGGGACCCATTTCTTGCTTTCATAGCTGTGCTAGGTTAGCTTACCTCTTGAGCTTCGCTCAAGGAGGGGTGTTAGAGTAATTAGGTAGTTTCATTACTCCTTTTTCTCTTAAGCTTTCTCGTAGGTGCATATAATTAATATGTTATATTAATTATTTTGTACATCCTAGCTTTTTCCTTTTTTAGGGTTTCATTCACCTTTAAGGTTGAATGCTTGTAATATTTTTTTCACTCTCTTGGAATACATTTGAGCTCTCACATTTTGAGAACAGAAGGGTTTTAGCTTTTTCCATATTTTGCTTCATTCTTTGTAACAGGTATCTTGCATGCAGATTGGTCTTGGAAGTCGAAGCTGTATTTCTCAGTTTTTACAGAGATCGCTTGCCTAAATTCACTGGCATGGGTGAGCAATTAGCTAAGGAGCATCTAAATAAGTTTGTTGACTTAATAGATGATCATAACATCACACATGAGGCTGTATTACTGACCCTTTTTGCAATGTCTATAGTCGAGGGTGCTAGGGATTGGTTTAAAGAATTACCTCATGGTTCAATAAGGTCTATGATTGCACTAAAATATTTTTTTGTTGACCAATATGGTGACATAGAGCACATTGATTCTCATGAAATGTCCAAATCTAGAGACCCTTCATTAGAACTTGAACTTGTTCTCACTGAAATAGAGGTGTTAAGACAAAAGCTTCAAGAAAGGGTTGTTTTGACATTACAAGAAAGTATGAGAAAAGAAGAGGGTGAATCTCAATATGAATTTTACATAAGGTTTTCTACTCATATTAAGGAGTATAGTATCACTTTCTATCCTCGGGAATTTGTTTGGGCTGATTTATTTGTGAAACTTTGTTTTCCTAATTCAATTAATTTGCCAAGCTCTGAGAGGTTTGAATATATTTGGCATACCATGAAATAGATGGAACAAGTTGAAAATATTTCATCTAAAGTTATATCTGAGGTTGAATCAGGTGATGTTGAATCTGAAAATGTTGAAGATACTATATATCAATCTAGTTATGCTGATCAGGCTGAGTATGATGATATTGAATCTAGCTATTATGATAATTATGCTAAGTCTATTTATGCTAAAAGTATTGATTATGATGCTGACAATGAAGTTTATGAGTAGCAAGATGATGAAGATGAATGTATAGCTGGAAATGTTCCTTTTGAGTTTGTAGATGGTTCTTTTTCTCAGCATAACAATGCAGATTTCTTGTTTCAATTTGAAGATGTTTTGTGTGAACAACAAGATGATATTTATGATGCGGATGCAAGTTGTTGTAGTGATTTATTTGCACAAGATGATATGGTCCAATAGGTATCACTCCATCTTTCCAACGAGAAAGAAATTTGCAGCATCGAGAAAGGAGCCAATGAGGGTAAACAAGAGTTCCAATGTCTGCTAAGCAATAAAAAAATCTCAGAATTCTTAGCTGTTGATTTTCAGAGGTATGTATCTAAAAATGATTCTGAAATCTCATGCCCCATGGATATAAGTTTTGACAATGATAACATTGTTGAGGGTGTGAAACATGACAATGAAGATGCTGATTATGAGAGTGTATCAGAGATGAGTGTAAACGATGACAGTTGTTCACTTCATAGTGAAAAAATTTTAGAATTATTGTCTTATGAATATCTTTGATTTTTAGGGAAGGATAGATTTGAATCCCTACACCCCATACACATTGAGTTTGACAAGGAACGTATATCAGAGGGTCAGAGTTTTGATACTTATATTTATGATTTTCCTTGTACTCCTGTCTCCCCAGGCTACAACAAGATTGATGACCTTGAAGATAATGAGAGTATCAGTATTTGTTCTATTTTAAAGGATGAAGAGATTCCAAATATGATGTTGAGTACTAACTGGGATAGTTGTGTTGATAATGAATCTTTTTCTGATTCTAAATATTTCATGATGAACTTTAAGTTACTCAACATATGCAATTGCTTGATAGGTGTGTTGATATGTATCCTCCCTCAAATGAACAAGATAGTGGTTTGTATAAAGATGATAATTTGCAAGAGAATCCTTTAGAGATTTCTGATATGGATATACAAACTACTGACAAGATGCAGGATGATAATCCTTTTGAAAAGCAGAATATGGATCATGACATGGAGTTTCCATGTTTTGATAATGATGATATTGAATCTTGTTCTTTTTATATTCCTGATTTATCTCCTCTTACAAAAGGTCAAAATCATTTGCATAAAATCCCTGATATTTATGATGAGCTTAACTTTGATGTGTAGACACCCTAAAATGGACAGGCTTGCAACTTTACATTAAAAATACTAATTTTCATCTATTAATTAATACTTTTTTAATCATTAATTAATCATCTATTTTCCTCTAAATTCATTCCCCAAATCATCTAATCAAATTCTCAAAATTAATTAAATAATTAATTTTATTTAATTAAATAGCTTTAATTGATTAATTAAACTCAATTTCCTATAGTTTAAATTCAAATATTTAAACTTACTAATTAAATTCTTCCAATTAAATTAATTTAATTTCATCAAATAAAGCAATTCTTAATAAAAAAGAATTCAATTATCTCACATGTTGAAAATAATTATTAAATAAATGAATTAAATATTCATTTATCTTTAAAGAGATAACTCCAATTAGATCACATGAGTTACTCCACCCATCTCTCCAGTCCACATGGGTAACTTCACCCACCTCTTCAGTTCAAAAAGGTAACTCATAATTAGCTCTTCAGTTAACCAAACTCTATCTCCTCTTTACCAAATGAAGAGGTGGAGTTTACTGAGGACCTCTCATATTCCTTTTGATCTCAACCGTTCATTTCCCCATCTCTGGGATTGATCTCAACCGTCCATTTCATCACCAAATCCTATATAATAAACCCTTCATAACCATTTGGAGGATCCAGGATTTCAATCTTTCGTGCACCATTACTCTATCAGTTTGGTTCTAGCATTCAAGCCATCTTGCGATCACACACCCATTTCAATTAGCAACTTCTCAACACTTCTCAAGTCATAAACGCTGCCCCACCAATACTGAGCATCAAGAACAACATTTCGGAAGGAGTAGAGAGAGACAATAGAAGCTTCAAGCATCGTGGGGTTTGCATTCATTTGTTTTTCTTTCTCTTGCTTGTACATTTTATTGGTTATGTTTCATCGTTATTCATTTTAGTAGTATTGTGTATTTGGTTTATATCAAGTGTGAAACCTTTGCTACTGACCCTTGCCTTTGGAAAGCTTGGGAATCCACAGATCACGAGAGAGAGGCGTACATTTTGGTGAACGCGACGTGAATCAAACAGCCCAAATACCTCTTGCAGACGAAAAATCAGATTGATCAACCACGGGCGTACGGTCGTAATTTAAAAATCTAACTTTTCTTTGATATTTATAGTATTTCGCAGTTGCTAGTATTTTACCGCAATCAAAAACACTGTGCCGCAATTGACTGGTTTAATACCACAATTGATTGTAGGCTTTCAGAGTTTTATTCTGTCTATTTCTGTCTTCTTTCTTCTGGTACTTTGCCGCAATTGTCTGATCCGTGCCACAATTGAAAGAATTCTGCCGTAGATGCCCGATCCCTGCCGCAATCGAGAGAATTTTGCCGCATTTACTAGTGCTTTTCCACAGTTGACATAATTTTGCTGCAGTCGCCAGAAGTTTGCCGCAATCGCAGAAATATTGCAATATCAGATCCAAACCTGCTGCCCATCTGTTCCTAATTTGACACTTGTTTCTCGCTTTTTGTGCAGGATCGGATCCAATCACTGAGGACAGAGAAGGGTAAGCTTTGGTAAGCATCATTTCATTATTTTCAAAGTTACATATATTCTCATTTTGCAAATAATCCTTTTGGTACTAACCTGTTTAAACAAAGAAAACTAAAAGGAATTCATTTGTCAATTTGGGTTTAAAAAGAATAGTGCTTGCAAAACTCATCACATCTCATACTTTGGATGTAGGCTTAAAATTGAACAAAGGCAAAAAATCTCTCAATTTGGTGCACTAAAATTGAACAAGTAATCAACACCTACTTTTGGGCTTAAAATTGAACATTGGTGCTTGTATGGTGGTGTAGCTTAGTTCATATTTCAACTTTGGAGCTTAATCGATTTACCTTGTGTCTTGAGTTTTGGGTGCACTTGCACAAACTGTTAGATTACAAACCTTTATACTTTTTTAGAAAGGCCTATCCGGGGAATGCGCTTCTTCCTCAGAGAACAACCTTAAATCGGTAAATCCTTCCGATCGGTATATAAACAAGGTGCGAACCAAAGTTTAGTCTTATCTAGCCAAGCTCGGGCAAGGTGTGTTGATGATAGTCTGGATCGGGTGAATATCCCTAAGGAGCGAGCGTGATCAACTAGGCTCTTAAGTGAGTCATGCATGTACAAACCGATTGGAGAGACACCATGGACCCTTACTACAACCTTGATTAATCAGAGGCCAACCCATTTTTACCTCCGAACAGATACCTTATTATAGTGCAAGGGGTTTCAAAATTTCCCCCCAAGATCCCCAACATATGTGTCACATGGTATTTGTGTAGTGAAAGAGATATTCACTCCACGGAAACAATACCTGGAAACGGCAAAAACACGGGCACCTACGTCATAGACCTTCGTGTCCTAGTAGTGTTACAATTGTTGTGTGAGCTAACAGACACAAGCATTGGGCCTATAACATTGTATTCTGAAGCCATTGACCTAGATTAATCTGATTGTTCATTGTTGAGACCTCGTGATAACCTTGCAACTTGAAAAATTTGTAGAACATACACATTTTCAATCTTCAAAACATAGTGTCTATTGTGTTTGTTGCTTTGATCAGTTTTTTGAAAACGCAAAACAAAAACATCCAAACTGTCAAAATGAGTCAAACGTGTTAAAGTCTGGGGTTGTCAACGTCAACTATCTTGCAAATCAGAAGAATTATTCCAGAAAATTCAAAAATATCAAGCAGTAATACTTATCCTCTAGTCTTTTTTAGACTGATCCTCCTTTACCACAATTGCCCACATTATACCGCAATTGAAGGAAGTTTGCCACAGTTGATTCATTTATTGTCGCAATTGTCATGTTTATTACCGTAATTGGTGATAAACTACCGCAATCGACCAGTTATTTTACCGCAATCGGTGAAATTATACCACAATTGACCAGATATGCTATATTCCTGTTTTGACCTAAAACCTTGAAAGAATTCTTCATTTGGTGTCCAAAACAACATCCTACCCCCAAACTTGTCTAGGAACCAGTGAAAAGCCCTCATCTGCCAAGCCTCTAGGTATACAATACTCTCAACTACTCTATATAGATGAATTCTTGATGGAACATTACTACGATGTCTCACTTCCATGGAATCCCAGAAAGCTTTGTACGAGGTGCATGAAGGAATATGTGGAACCCACGGAGGTGGCAACAGCTTAGCTAAGAAAATAATCTGCATGGGATACTATTGGCCTACAATAGAGACAGATGCACACAAGCATGTTCAAAGGTGTAGACAGTGTCAAATTCATGGAGACCTCATCCATGCACCAGCCCAGGAACTAAATCCCATTACATCACCGTTACCATTTTCAATGTGGGGATTTGACCTGGTAGGCAAAATCACACCCTCTTCAGCAAACAGACACAAGTACATCATAGTAGCAATGGAGTACTTCACCAAGTGGGTGGAGGCAATTCCCCTCATTTACATCACTGGAAAGCAAATAGCGATGTTCATACTTAACCACATCATCTGTCGATACGGGATCCCCCCAAATAATCCTGACAGATCATGGTACCCCTTTCCAGAACAAAGATGTTGAAGACCTATGTGAACAGTTCCGCATCAAACAAGGGTTCTCCTTATGTTACTATCCTCAAGGAAATGGCCAAGCGAAAGCTACAAACAAAACGATCCTGAAAATCCTGAAGAAAATGGTGAATGAATCAGGGAGAGATTAGCATTTACAACTTAGTCCCGCATTATGGGCATACAGAACTAGTGTGAGAACACCAACAGGAGCAACTCCTTTCTCCCTAGTTTATGGATCAGAGGCATTATTACCCCTTGAAGTAGAAATCCCATCCCTAAGGATATCATTGAGGAACCTGGTTACAGATGAAGACTATAGAGTGGCACAACTCAGTGAACTAGAGCTACTAGATGAAAGAAGGCAACATGCCTTCGACCACTTACAAGGCTATCAGAACCGCCTTAGAAGGAACTATCACAAGAAAGTGAAGCCACAAACATTTGAGGTAGGAGACCTCGTCCTCATGGAAAATCTGAAGAATCAAGTAGAGCGAGTCAAACCCAGAAAGTTTGAGCCTAACTGGCTAGGACCATTCGTTATTATCAGCTCTACTTAGAGTGGGTCATTCATACTAGCAACACCAGAAGGAGATCAACTCCCTGGCTACATCAACAGCATGCACCTGAAGAGGTTCTACCCTTAAAGGTCTCTATGGTTAAGGCATTTATCTACATATCCAGAAAATACCAAAAAAATCAAAAAATACAAAATTTACCTTGGTGAAAACCATGCAATCAGGCACCTTGGCGACAACAAAAAAAGAAGCAAAAAAGCAAAAAAGTAAAGAAAAAACAAAATCGCTCTCTCAGTGAAAATCTGGCAATCAGGCGCTATTAAGTAGGTACCTTGGTAAAAACTTGGCAAACAGGCGCCAAGTGTTCAAAACCAACTTCACCATCAATGAGATCCAAAAGCTTGAGCACACTTCAAAATGTAAGATTGACTATCCCTAGATGTATCCAGAAGCACAAAACCCCTATGAGCATCAACACTTACCCATGGTTAACACTGGTCCACCAGACTAGGGGACGATTCCAAATGTCTAGAAAAATCTTAAAAAGATCAAAAATCAAGAGGAAATCAATCTTCATCAAAAACATTCAAAAATTGCAAAATTCGAAAGCAATAAAACCAACTTGGTTATCAAGAGGGAAAGGGGCAAGCACGCCTAGTCAATCAAATGTCACAATCATAAGCTTTGCAAATCAGCATTGGGCTCATCTAACACAGCTTTATCAATCTATTAATACAATCAGCAAGCAACAGGCGACCAAGCCAAACTATCAATTGTCACAATCATGAGCTTTGCGCACAAGCTTGGGCACATCTGACACAACTTGATCAGCTGCCAATCCGATCAAAGCAATCAAACCTATCAATCAATACTGTCACAATCATGAGCTTTGCAAACAAGCATGGGGCCCATCTGACATAGCTTGATCAGCTGCCAACACGATCAAAGTCAATCAAGCCTATCCAAAGAGTTTGAGCCAATCAAGAGAATCCAACTGCATCAAGGAACCATACAAAAATGTTGACTAGGTCAGTCAAGTCGGTCAGATGTCAGTCTATATTTCAGGGTTATGTTCTTACGCTACTCTAGGATCCACCATGTGAGGAGAGTAGCTATGATAGATCATGACTTATTTTCTTTGATTGTTGTCTGTTGAATGTTCACTTCGATTTCAGGGCCATGATGATTTAGGATAAATGCGGTAGGCACTGTCACTTATCTGGCAGCTACGCAGTTCCATGATCTGAGCTTAAACCTGGAAAAGAAATGGACATTCCTTCTCTTTTATTTTTCTTGTTTGCTTTATAAGAATCAAGAGCTCGCAACAATATTCAGATGGACTCTGAGTTACTTTGGAGTTCTATCTTGGTTTCTATGGTCTTTCCCTTTATATTGCAAACAAGAGCTCACGATGCTATCCAGATGGACTCTAGGGGCGTAGGAGTTCTATCTTGTTTTTTTGGCTTTCCCTTTCAGGAATCAAGAGCTCACAATGTTATCTAGATGGACTCTAGGTGAATAGGAGTTCTATCTTGGTTTCTTTGTTTTTAGATTAATTTCAGAGGACAAGCGGTATCCAGATGGTCAATATCTGGGTGCTCTTGGCTCTCTTTCTTTTCAAACATGGAACATAGTTGAATCCGGATGGTCAATATTTGGGTGCACTATGGGTCTCTTTCTATTCAATCTCTCTACTCCTTCCGCTATCAAGAGGTCGTGCTGGTATCCAAGTGGTATGTGATCTGGATCATTCAACGCTCTTCCAGAATATTAGAAAATACAAAAAATAAATGCAATGATGACAATTATTGGAAACTGGGGCAGCGACTTGAGACATTCATCCTTTCTATTAGATCATGTCTATCCAAAAATGCAAAAAAAGAAAACTTTTATATCATTACATTCAATTAGATCAATCTCAGAGCACAGCTATCCAAACTAACTTCTTTCTAACTAACACATGCATTACTCAGATATTTTATGCATAATAGATTGCATTCATTCCATTAAGTGCATCAGAAAAAGAAAAAATATGATAGTTGCATACACGATAAATCATAAACATCACATGCATCCATAAAGCATCTAATATAAAGCATTTCATTTACACCATCCTGTATGACATGTCAGTATCATAGAAAAAGTAAATCATCCATATACGGGTCTGCATAATAAAATCATATTGCATGTACATCTCATCATATAAAACATCAACATATAGAATCATACATATAGAAAGTAAACCATTGCACATCATATCAAAACACATAGCTGCATCTCATGTAAATCAAATATCTGAGTACAGATGAAAGGTCGCAAGTTTGAACAAAGAAGGTAATCAACATGTGTATCAATATATATATATCAGTGTATCGAGATACAAAAAATGGTACTACTCAGAGTATATAATGAATCACTACAAAAATGGTACAGGGAACATGTCAAAAAGAGCTACCCCCTCCCTCGCCAGGAGGTGCACGAGGGGGAGGCATATAAAAATCTATCCTATGAGAGGACTCAGGAGCTTTGACACCACTACTCTGCGATCGCTGAGCCCTGCTGGATCTCTAAGATGATGTATAACTAGGCACTCTCTGCTCATTCAGAATTGTGCCCTCATAGTGCCGTCTCTAGTAATCGATCTCCCTCTGAGCCTCTCGCCCAGATCTGTAATATCTATCAAGAATATCTCTGTGAGAGACATCCTGTACACTATCAATGAAAGAACGGACCTCAGCCCGAGCCTGTCGCTCTCTAGACTCAGCTGCTGTCACATGGCCCTCCAAAATGGTCGCATGAGCATCGGCTAAGGCAAGTCAGATCTGCAAATCCTGAACCTGCTGTGAGAGTCGCTCCACCTCTAATGGATCATCATCCATACCACCCATGGCAACGTCCATATCTCCCTCCTCTGCCTCATCACCCAGTCCCTCACCTCCTCTCTGTCTCAAAACCACTGAGTCATCACCACTCTCAGAGCTCTCCCTAGTGTTGTTCCTACTACTGCCACTCTCCCCAGAGGAACCTATCTTAACACTCTACTCATCAAGAGCCTCCACGTCTATATCAGCGAGCTCCACATCTACATCCTCAATAACAACCCGATCCTCATGTCGGGGAGCCAAAACTGTAGTTGTCCGCCTGCGAACTCTGCGCACCAACTGAGGTGCCTCCTCCTCCAAAGCCTCCTCATCCTCCAAGATGGCACCTAACCCAACTCTGTCCTACCCCCCACTCCGACCACCTCTGCTCCTAACTCCACCTCCAGCACCCCCAGGACCAGGACCAGGATCATCCCCTCCATCATCACCTCTCCCCCGTCCTTCGTCTCTCCCACCATCTCTCCCACCTCT
>MU227200.1:707908-721777 GCA_018584345.1 Thuja plicata | reverse complement strand
CCCTCCCTCCCCGGCCACCACTCCTCCCTCCACCACGGCCTCCCCTACCGCGCTATACCCGTCGGGCCCTCCTCATGATAGTTCTGGGCACAGGAGGTGAGACATCTGTCAGTGCAACAGGCCTATGCTACAACCAATGGGCATCAAACTGTGGTGTAGTGCCTGCAAAGGACAAATTCACAATTAGTACCAGAGTAGATAAGCATAAGTATCAAAATAAGATATGAGCGAGAATCAAAGAGTAGAAGGGAAGACCATAAAGCAATCAAAAATAAGACAAACCTGGGTCTACAATGGCAGAACACCAGGTCCATGCTACAAGAAGCAATCCCAAGAACTCAATGTGAGCAACATCCAGTGACACTACAACACCCCAAACACGAGCATCCCTCGACCTCTGAGCAAAATATGCATACAAATCCGACACATCCTGCTGCTCTCCAAACTAACGTAACACCCTATCAGTGTTATGAAAATTGATCATATGTACATGATCACTCACGCGTCCAATCAGGTATCTCCGCTATCGAAAAAAGGGGAGATGGATGTCCTCTCCATCCCAGACGGGACAATCCATGTAAGGCCTCCAGATAAAATACGGAATCATATCCAGCTGTTGTTGCCAATATGAAAGATGACCCATATGGGTCTGGACGATCGCACCATCATACATATACACATACGGCCTATCTGCCGAGAGAGCACGGGCACCAATAGGATGGTAGAGAACTATATGCTCCCATGCCCAAATCTGTAATAAAGTGGCACCACAACCAAGTGACTTACCATCAAGGTAAGCCACATACAACATATGGAAATGCATGTGGGCCAACATGCATGGGCCCCAAGCAAAGACGTTATGGTCTCAGACCATACTCTGTAGGATACTACCAAACCCAACATAAAAACCACATTGACGCCAATCAGGGCATAGGATCCCACATATCAGACTACCCAACAACATGGATAATCTATCAAGGCC
Organism: Thuja plicata; assembly: GCA_018584345.1. Classification (NCBI taxonomy): domain Eukaryota; kingdom Viridiplantae; phylum Streptophyta; class Pinopsida; order Cupressales; family Cupressaceae; genus Thuja; species Thuja plicata. Next base: position 720,795 of record MU227200.1, on the reverse strand, counting down.
TAATCCGAATCTAAACCAAGGAATGTCATAATCTCCTGCAAGCCCGAGCTGATCCCGGGGCAGTCTAGAGAGCTCATTCAAAGTAGTAATACCAGTGCGTGTGGAATAATCCACCAGCTCACCTTGGATAGGGAGTTGGAGGATGCGATACACATCCTCCAAGGTCACAATACACTCCCCAGTGGGTAACCAAAAAGTGCACGTCTCAGAGTGCCAATGCTCTACAAGAGTGGAGATTAGACCCCTGTTGGTCGTGATCTCAGGCATATAACATATCTAATAAAGACGAAGATCGCGAAGGACTGACCTCTCATCCTCGGTCAACTGGAATCTATATACAAGTCCCACCGGTTTGGACTCTCAACAGCGCAAGATACGCCCAGTGAACTGCACATAGAGTAAAAAATAGATAATTATCAGTTTCAATCATTGAGGAAAGTAACAGAAGCAAAAAATAGCAGATAGCAGATAAAGACATCAGGCAGACAAAGACATCAGGCAGACAATGATAAAAAATCAATTGTGGTAATAAACAGAGGCAAATGCGGTACTTTTAAGTGATTGCAGAACATAATTAACAAGTGCGGCACACAAATGGCAATTACAGAAATTTACATGAACAAATGCGACACCTTTATCAAATGCGGCATAAAATCGGCAATTGTGGCATTTAAACTGCAATTGCGGAAAAACCGCAGCCGATTGCGGCAATGATGTAAATTTTTCAAAAAAGCACAAATTTTAAATGTAAAAAATGAAGTAATAAATGACACGCAAAATGAGAAAACTCACTGGGCACCCAGAGCCAGCAAGTCTGCGGTACATCTGGACTTGGTCGGAGATGTGCACCACGCCAGGAAGGCCCGCCATCACTCAAAAATAGGAAGAAAAGAAGGCAGAAATCAAAAGCAACTTACCAAGATAATCAGAGCTCCAAATCGCAAAGTGACAAATGAAGAGCTCTCTTAGCTACTTATAGGGGTTCCACGCAACCCTAATTTCACCCAGGAGCTCCGAAATTTCTTCCCGATCCCCGGAAACTTTGAAGGTCAATTACAGGGGCATTTTAAACTATTTTCCAAATTCATCAGCTACCCAATTCCACACATTGCAGTTTCAACAAATCAACGCTCATCTTGCGACTTTTCACTCAAATTTGTTGAGGGGGCATAAATACACCTACTAAATGCTGGGGCAAAATCAAAGAATCTTTGACACACTGTGACATGTCACATTGCATCAAAGAGGGGCAAATGTACACCCTAAAATGGACAGGCTTGCGACTTTACATTAAAAACACTAATTTTTATCTATTAATTAATAATTTTTTAATCATTAATTAATCATCTATTTTCCTCTAAATTCATTCCCCAAATCATCTAATCAAATTCCCAAAATTAATTAAATAATTAATTTTATTTAATTAAATAGCTTTAATTGATTAATTACCATTAATTGATTAATTAAACTCAATTTCCTATAGTTTAAATTCAAATATTTAAACTTACTAATTAAATTCTTCCAATTAAATTAATTTAATTTTATCAAATAAAGCAATTCTTAATAAAAAAGAATTCAATTATCTCACATGTTGAAAACAATTATTAAATAAATGAATTAAATATTCATTTATCTTCAAAGAGATAACTCCAATTAGATCACATGGGTTACTCCACCCATCTCTCTAGTCCACATGGGTAACTTCACCCACTTCTTCAGTTCAAAAAGGTAACTCATAATTATCTCTTCAGTTAACTAAACTCTATCTCCTCTTTACCAAATGAAAAGGTGGAGTTTACTGAGGACCTCTCCTGTTCCTTTTGATCTCAACCGTTCATTTCCCCATCTCTGGGATTGATCTCAACCATCTATTTCATCACCAATCCTATATAATAAACCCTTCATAACCATTTGGTGGATCCAGGATTTCAAGCTCTCATGCGCCATTACTCCATTAGTTTGGTTCTAGCATTCAAGCCATCTTGCGATCACACACCCATTTCAATTAGCAACTTCTCGACACTTCTCAAGTCATAGACACTGCCCCGCCAATACTGAGCATCAAGAACAACGTTTCAGAAGGAGTAGAGAGAGACAATAAAAGCTTCAAGCATCATGGGGTTTGCATTCATTTGTTTTCCTTTCTCTTGCTTGTACATTTTATTGGTTACGTTTCATCGTTATTCATTTTAGTAGTATTGTGTATTTGGTTTATATCAAGTGTGAAACCTTTTCTACTGACCCTTGCCTTTGGAAAGCTTGGGAATCCATGGATCAAGAGAGGGAGAGAGGCGTACATGATGTTTCTCAAATTTTTGTTCCATATCCTTTGAAGAATGGGCTAGATCATGTCCCAAGTGATGAATGTCCTCAATGTTTGCATAAGGTTTAGTATGTTTTCCCCTTTGATGTGCAAACTAATGATATGGATGGATCCAATAATGCTAACTCCAGCAATATGACAGAATTTGAGTGCTTTCCTTTTCAGTGGAATAGTGATTTTCTAAGATGTGGCCTAAGGATTGAAGATGATAAATATTACATTTATCCTCATTTCTTTTTATCTAATGAGTGTAATATGCATATGCCACACAATTTACATTCTCACACTCTGCCTGGTTTTCATGAAAGTTTAGATGATGAATATACTGATAATTTTGTGTAATGAGCTAATACAAGATGGCAGTAGGTCAAATCAGACTGATGAAAGTGGTATTGTCAGGTTGTCTCTTAAGCATGGAGCAGAGAATTTTGGTTTTGACAGAGGTAAGAGTTGATTTCAGTTTTGGGGCTTTGGACCTTTTTATAAATAATGTGCATGTTGTATAGTCTCGTTCCCTTCAGTTGTGTGGTGTGTTTGCTTTCAATAAAGGTTTCCCTGTTTTTGAAAAGAGAAGAGAAAGGAGAAAAGAGAAATGAAAGTCTGATTTGATTTTTGAGTGGTCTATTGTACCAAGAGATTTTGAATTCTCTACATGCCTTCTTGGGGCACGCGTCCTCAATTAGATCCACTGTTGGAACTCCAAAATTGTGAGTACATTTTGGAGGGAATATACTGAAAATTTTCCTAAGTATGAGTTGCTATCGTAAAAATCCTTTATGAGAGGTCAAGTTTGGATGCTTGTAAAAGGTGACCCGATGTTTTTCATGAGATGCAGCTTGGGGAATAGGTTCAACACCTTTCATTTAGCAAGTACAGTAGGTTCCATCTCTTAGATTTAAGTTTTGACATGTTTCAGAGATGGTCGTTTGGAGGTGTTTACCCAAATATGCATTTATGCATGTTTCCAGTTCTCACTAAGTGACCTACTTTGACTATTTTTATCATTGACTAGATGGACAGGCATGACATTATGGAGTGTTCCAAGATGTTGTAGACATGAAAGTAAACCTCTGTGCCTATTCACAGATCCCTATGAAGTCAGATGACAAATTTTCCAAAGCCATTCTATTTGCAATTAATTTTGATTTCCTGAGTGTCAAATGCAGATTTCTAAGTGCCCTACTTTGAGCTTCTGTAATTTGTACCCTAGTTCAAGATTTTGAAGAATTGAGTGTTCCCTGTATTGAAAACATGGAGATGTACTTATTTGAAGATTTCTAGATTTTGGTCAATCCATTTTACCATCTTGCTCAGCTGATTCCAAATCCAATTTTTGTATTTTTACTATGTTTAAGTTCAGAAAGTTATGAAGTGTTGACTTTGTAGATTAATGCCAATTGATCAGTGCACTATCAAAGCAAGTTAATTGATGGTTCATAATCCATATATGAAAATGTGTCAAGTTCCAAATTTTCAGACTTTAAGGCTCTCTTTTGATAGGTTTGAGAAAATCAAATCTAAAGGCAGTTTATGTAGATTGACAGTGATAAACAAAATTGCATTTATAGAGCAGTCATCTTGAGAAGTTTGAAAATTTTTATCAGATGGTGATTTTGAGTTGTGAATTGTTTCTTTGTGCTTCCTGTACCTAAATGTATTACTGTGATCGGTGGGGGAGCCTCGAAACATGTTTTCCTATTTTTGCAAAGGCTAACCCATTTGTATTTTATGCTATTTTGGTATTTGCACTTACACAGTATTCTGGAATTTGCAAGTTTGATCAGTTGCACCTGGAGTAAGATCCGGCGAAGCCCTTTTGCATGCATACTCACTATGTTTTAGAGAGTCACTTTGCCAAGTGACAGATCCTCAGGAATTGATCCAGTATCTTTTCGAGTTGCATTTTGGGCGATGTTTGCATGTGTTTGAATACTTCAAATTGCAGATTGAATTAAATTCCTCACTTTGAATGTTATTATCTTTTGGGCTTGATGTTTTCAAGCCAACCCAATTGGCGACCATGTCCAGATGCTAGAGAGGAGTATGTTTTCCAGTTCTCATACTTGCAAGGGGTCATTCAATCAGTTTTAAAAGCTCATTCCGGAAGCTACTTGCCATTAATAAGACCAGTTTGCAGATTTGTAATAAGTTATTTTCAAATGGTAGCCGGTTCGATGATTCATCATTCAATTTCATGGTGATTTATGTTTAGGTATTCTGAAGGTGTAGAGTAATTTCAAGATGAAGATTTGTAAGCCGAGATCTTTGGGATATAACATGGTTTATCAAAGTTCAATGTTCATTTTGTGGGGTTTTAAAGTATATTATTATTGTTTAAGTCATTTATGATTTAAATGATAATATCTTTGGATGTGTGAAGGAATCACAAGATGGTTAAATCTATTATGTAATGGTCATTCCTCTATTAAATGACTCTTCAAAGCCTGGAATGCACTGAATGTAAAGATTAGGGCATTATCTTTTAACATAGTCTGATGCAATATTTTATTTCAAAAATTGAAAATGAAGCTTTCACGGAGGGATTTTGAACAGAGAATGAAATAAGATTTACAAACAAATCAAATAAAATTTTGAGAAGATTTTCAGAGGATTAAAGCATACTTGGAACAGATAAATGAAAACAGATATTTGTAGAAATGGAATCATATTTCAAAGATATTTCTCATAATAAAATAAGATTCACATAGAGAAATGAGACAAAATGCAAAATATTTTATTACAAAGATTAAGAGAGAAGCATTCACTAAGGGATATTTTCATAATAAGATCAGATAATGAAATCAGATTTTATTGAAAACACAGTTGCATGAGAAGATTAGATCAAGTCAGTTTTGAAAGGGAAAGCAAAAATCAGATTTTGAAGTCACCGACAGAGATCATAGTCATATTTTTAAAAGACAAAATGAAATCAGATTTCTAAATAGCAAGTATGATTAGATTTCAGAGGAGAACAAAGGAATAAGGGCAAATCAGATTGCAAAGAGGAAAGGTGTGAATCAGACATGAATCTTAGGGTTTTCCTTTCTTCTATATCTTTCTCTCTTTTCTTAGTTTTAGGGGTTCCTGTTGCTGCTCTATCTTGGGAGTTTTTTTGAGTTTGTTCAGTCTCTCTAAAAACTTCAGAGCAGGTTCCAATGATCTTCTGTATATTTTCTCTCTTCTATACATATAGAGTGTTATGTTATCCTTTTGTTTCAGAAAAGAACATCATTGTAACAGTTTACTCATGAATGAAATTCAGTACATTGTTGTTTTATCATCAAGTTGTCTCCATTTTGTTCTAAATCATATAAAATAGGGCATCGAGGGTGTTTTAGTTTTTTCTGTTGTTTATTAGCAATATATTTATTCAAGGAATGAATGTGATTTAGATCTGTATTCAAATTTGTATGAGTTGGAATATCAAGGGTATTTCCTATCTTGTCTTTCCAGTGGATGGTGGTTATTTATTGTCTATTCCAAGGTCTCTTCCAAGGGGAGGGTTAAATTCTTTGAGTGGAGAGTTTCATATTTGAAATACATAGGTGGATTCATAATAAGAACTTGATTGATAGGGTTTGTCATTCATGTAAGGCATATAGACATATTAGACTGTGATGTTTTCCCTTTGTTCATGATCATCTTTGCAAGGTTATGTTTGACTCTGTTTCCCATTGGATAAGGCACTGGTCTATGCAAGATTTGAGGTATTTCAAAGATCCATCAGCAAAACATAATCAAAATCATTTCCTTTTCATGCTATTAGAAGTTAGGATTGATCTAGTTTTCAAACTTACTCTATGAAAGCAGAGTATTGCATAAGACTTGATAAAACATCGAGGTAGTTGTTACCTAAAGGTCTGAAAACTATTCCACAGTTATATATTTGCACGCTTGTATTTTTCACAAAGGATTCATCTATGTGCAGATTGGGCAATACCTGCCTGAGTGATGTGGAGCTCGAAGAAGAAAGAGGAATTAATCCTCATCAATTAGACTTAGTCTTGAAAGAATCATGAGTTGGGAGTTATAGAGTTGATTAAGTTTTATTTGTTTTGATTCTGCAAGAAAAAGCTCTAATAGGACTTTCAGACTTAGTCTTGCAATAATCAAAGGTATGGCTTCTACCCATTTTGTAAAATATTATGTTGCTATGATTATGAACTTATGCGCATTTGAAGAGGATGGATATAGTGAAGGCATTATATTTTTCCATTAGTATGCTTAGAGAAAAACATGATCTGCGCCATCAGTTTACTCTACACCGACAGACAGGGCACAACACTATCCAACGCCAAGGTTACCCGACAAACACTGTTAAGTGTTACCCGATGACAATAACATTAAAGATACCTGACGAGTAATAACAGTGCTACCCGATAATACAACAAAGAGAGGCTACCAACAGATACAGGGAACCCAACAAATAGTTCAGTCAAGGAATGTCGACAGACTGCAAGTTCAAGCCGATGACCAAGAACCGACAGTCAGTTACATTCCACAAAAAGTGGATCTGACTTTCCACGTCAGATAAATAACTGAATTGTATTTATAACTTCTTAATTTGCTTTTAAATCCATTATGTGCAGAGGAAGCAATGTAATTGTTATTGTTTTAATTACTTTTACTGTTTTAAAACATGCAAACTAAAGATCAAGGTCAAGTTGTAAACCTTGGATTTGAGAGTTAACATTGTAAAACATGAATTCCAAGATAGGTCAAATACTTGTATAAATAGGTGCTCAATCTATTGAGAATAGTGGTTGTTCAATGAAGATAGTATCCATGAAGAGAAACTAAAGACCAGACAGAGAATTCATACAGAAGAACACAAACATAATCTAATCAGTTTTCAAGAATAGAACAGAGGCTACCGACAAGCAGAGAAAAGGTATTCATCAATTACTTAAGGTGATATTATTATGGTAAAATCTTTAATGGATCTATAAATTAGCAATAGTAGATTGCATACATTCAGGTCAACATTTATACTCATTCTAACAAGTGTAGTACACTAATGAAATCCTTTCAAGAAAGGTGGGCTTAACCATCCTATTGTAAATCTTATAACTGAGTGCACACTTAAATCAGTGTTGCTAAAGCTCTTAAAATAGTAGATCTTAACAGGTCTCCACCTTAATACTCTTAACAGGGTAGATCATCAGAAGTGATCAAATTGTAAGCCTTAACCGACTCCCTTCCATTCTGCAGATAGTGAAATTTTGTGGGTGCCATCCCCACCATAGTTTTTACTTCCTAACATGAGTTTTATGTGATACCATATCTTGTGTTATGTGTTTGTCAATTTCATGAATGGTTTTATGAATGATTGAAAACTATTAAAGATTGTGAAAAAATAATAGATACATAAGAAAGAATAATAGTAATGGTTGGCAAATTAGAATTGAATGATTACTAATGATGAATTGTGTAAGGTGCTAAAATTTTTAGAGGTACTGATTCACCCCTCCCCTCTAATTACTACTTCCCATTAATTCCAACAATTGGTATCAAAGCTACGTATCTTCTTGAAAAGATTAAAGGCTTAAGAGAAAAGATCATACAATGGAGAAGTACAAATTTGATAAGAATATTGAGAACAAAAAGCTTGAGATACAAATGTTCTATGAATAGTATAAAGAAGCAAGAATCAAGATGAGAGAGCTGCTGGATGAAAGAAAAGGTATGGCTACCCAAAACAATGAAATAGACTATCAAGAAGAAGAGATTCAAAATTTCTTTAAATCTTCAAGATCAAATGCAAGTAATACATCAAATACATCAGAAGAGAACATCACAAATCTAAAGGAGATCAATCTACATTTGACAAAGCAAATAAAGATGTTGCAAATCGGTTAAGAGACCCAGATGGTAAGAATGATTGATGTGATGAGTTCTGCCAAACAAGCTGTAACAGAAAGAACACTTGCTATTGATGATAGAAGGAAGATTTCAAAGAAACTAAAAGAAAAGGAAATGGAAATTCAAAGACATGTTGAGCATCACCATGATCTCACAAATCAGATTATCCTTATGAGTCAAGAAGCAAACAGAATAAATGTGGAACTCATTGAGAGAATACAGATTATCAGCGAACTAAGAGAAGAAAATGAAAAGCTAAAGCATGAGGTTAGAATTCAACAAAAACATAATGAGATTATCAGAAAGGATGAAGAAAGAAATAAAAGAATGGATGACTTTCTTGAGGGACAACGAAGAGTCAACAACAACAACGGTATAGGCTTTACCAAAAATGGAGAATCATCAAATCCAAAGAATGTCTACGAAAATCCAAGACCAAGAAAGATAACATGCAAGTACTGTGGAAAGAAAGGGTACACATCAAATGCATGCAGAGGTAAAATGAAAGGTACTCCTAAATCTACACCTACACCTTCATTCCTAGGATTCTGTTATAAATGTAACAAGAAAGGACATAAGGTTTATGAATGTAAGAGCAAGATAGAAAAGCCAAAGAAAGAAACCTACATGGACAAATACTGTCCTACATGCAAGATGAATGGGCGCACATCTGAAGAATGCTGGAAAAAGAAAAGGCAAGCATGGAAGCCAAAAGGTAAAGAAGTTCCTTATCAGCCAAAGAGAATCGGTAATCAATATGTATGGGATTACAACACTTGTACAAACTGTACAACATGTGGTAGATATGGTCACATTGCTGCAAAATGCATGAGAGAATGGACCAAAAGGTCTAGAGGCTGGTCAAACCCCAGAATGGCATGCTTACACTGTCATAAAGTTGGTCACCTCAAGAAATATTGCAAAGATAGATTGACAGAAACAAGCACATATCCCAATGGTAACACCATTGAAGATATCCAGAGGGTGAGAGACAAAATGTGGATAAAAGCTTCAAGCAATGATGAAGCTGGACCAAGCAATGCAAATGGTGACACCCCGTCTAATGGATCCGGTGACACCACCAACCCCACTTGAGCTGAACAAGTAAGTATGGAACTGCACTATACCAAGTTATATTTTGCATCAATTCCATTATATAAATTGATAGATAGTCAAAATCTGCATGAACCAAAGATGCATACTAATTTACTTGTTACTAATCTAAGAATGCAACACCCTCGGTAAACACTTACCAAAAATCATTGGTGAACACAATAATGATTTGTTTATGCTTACCAAAAATTGTTGGTCCACTAGTAAATATGGTAAACTACCAATGTAACCCGATGACTGTTGATAAGAAAGCAAAGTTTAGAATTGATCGTGATAGAATACCGATATCTGTCGGTAAAATCAAAGTGGTTAACAACTGCCCTAAGCATCATATCTTCACTGACGATGATTGGAAACATCCTACCAATGAAACCCGTCTTCACGTCCCGATGAGTTGTTGAGAATTTATTACAAAGACTTAGGTGAAAAATTCTATAAATAGTCAACAGGACAATTTCATTTTTCACGTGCGATTTGAAGAGAAAGCAGAGCGACATCAAAGAGATTAAAGAGAAGAAAGAAAAAATGTCTACAGATCAATTCAGCACATAGAGAACAGATTCCTCATCACTATTGTGAATCGAAGTAAGTACCAAAGACACCAAAATATCTCTGTCATTGTTTTGTTAAGAAAGCCCTAATTTTGAGAAAACCCTAAGTACTTGAAAAACAATGGCAACCACATTGAGAACTGCTAAGTTGAAGAATGAAAAGAAGAATGTGGTGAAACTAATCAAGAATAGCACATGTGTAGAACCTAAGTACAAAATATGTCCAGAAATTGCATCAAAACCCGATGAAGCCGACACATTTTCAAAATTTTTGCCTAGGGTTTTGCTCATAGAAGATGTTAGGTCTTATATTCACTACAAGATTGCAGAGATAGGTGATCTAGAAATGGATGAAGCTTTTAAGAAGCTATGTGATGTCGAAGGAAAACTGAAAGAAGAACACAAACACTTGGAGGTCAAAGGGTTAACCAATGCCCTACATTTCCCGAGGGAATTCAAGACAGAATGGATTAGGTTAGTCTTGAGCAGGATGCATGACAAAAAACTATGGTTAGACCAACCCAAGCAAATAACAAAGGATTTTCTTCATGCTTTCACTGGTTATCTGATAACTGACAAGCCTAGGGCACACAAACATCCATCCATGAAAGAAGTTACAAAACTCATCAATGCAGAAGGAGACAATAGAGGTCTCAAAGTAAACACAATCACCGACAAAGAGTTAAAATTTGGTGCATGTGTTATTGGTTACAAAAATTTTCAAGCTAGCAGAATTAACAACATTTCTGCAATAGCAGTAAGCACAGCTTACAAGATTGTAACAAAAGGAATTCAGATGGATCTGTGTGAGATCCTATTGAAACAACTTAATGAAAAAATGATCAAAATCAGGTCTGCAAAGAGAAACACATGTAAGTTTGGATCACTTATCATGTGTACATTTTTCTATTTTCAAGAATACTTTCCTTCAGTAGGAAAAGTTGTATGGGACTCTACCAAACCGGTAACCCAACAAATTAGTGAACTGATTAAGTCACTGGGAGACAACTTTGAGTCTTTCATGTCTGCATACTACCTTCAGTTCAAAGAAAAGATGATGGAAAGAACTAGGATTCCTAAACAACTAGTTGAAAAACATAAAGATGAGATATGTTTCATGGTAGACATAGACTACACACATATCAAACTGGTTGTACCAAGAACAGCTTGGTTAGCACCATTAGACTATGAGATCAATATTGATCTAGCTACAAGTGCAATTGAGGCACTGATCGATGAGCCCATTGATAAGAAACAACCAAGGTTTGGAACATATGAGGAGGCCAAATCTAAGATAAAACATGGCCTAGAAGTCAAGAAGACTATAAAAAAGAAAGATAAAATGGTTAAGAATCTCAAGAAGATTCTATCGGTATCAGAAGAAGAGCAAGATCAACAAGAGGAAACTGATGAACAGGGCACCATCGGTGAAGAACTAAAAGAAAAGAAATCAGATACAGAGGCTACTAAATCTGATACACCTCCATCTCTACCTCCTGCAAAGAATCAAAGAACATGAAGTCAAACTGCTGCTACCGATACCACACCACTAAAGAAAGGTCAAGTAAGGACCTATATGAGGAAGCAGCCAATAAAAAGAACAAAACAACAACCTATCAAAACCACACCAACAAAGAAAAGAAAAAGGTTTGTTAGGAAAAAGGCTGACTTGGATGAAACCAAAGATGATGAACCAAATGTAGTAAAGAAAAACTTCATAAATTAAACAGTAGATGAAGCTGCCAAATCAATTGCTACTCATGGCACAATGACTGATTAAAAGATCAGGAAATGGGATACACTGAATCTAGAGGATCAGAATAAAATACAAGAGGCAGTCATAAAATCAATGATTAAGAACAAGTATGCCCCTGCTGAGTTTGTAAATCAAATACCTGAAGAGCTAGGTAAAAGGTTATACTAACAATGGTCATATGCCTTGCAAACAAAAAGAGAAGCAAGAGAAAGAGTTCTTGTGAGACTGATGCCTCTTGAATCCAAAGTTGAAGAGATACAAGAAGTACTAAAGAAACACTCAAGTAAATTTGTAGCCAAAATAAGGTCTTACAAAGTACTAGAGAACAAGTTTATAGAACTGGATTCAATGACAAAAACCAAATGGACACATCTCCTAGATCTACCGAAAGAGTCAACAAGTGTTGAGAAGAAATTACTTCTCACAAACACACCTAACAAAGAGAAGGAGACAGATAATGCAAGTCCTCAGCATATTTCTCTGGACAATCAAGAAAGTGATGATGAGCCTATTAACTTAGATACAGGCATGGATGATAATATCCAAGATATCACTCACTATGATTCCGACAATGATCCAAAGAAGAAAGATAATGTAATATTAATCACACTTAAGGATCAAAAAAGTCATCAAGTACTGAAGACATCAGATGGTAAGATAATTGACATTGTTGATGAACAAGTGAAGGACACTTCAATCATGCACTCAAAAGTGCAAGACCCTGTAGAAGCTATACAAAAAGACGAGGATGTCACTGCTGACAAGGCACTAACTGACAAGCAAGACACCAATACTGAAAAATCCCAAGTCACAACTCAAAGTAACATGCCTGTCCTAATGAAGGCAATAAACTTACTAGAGGGAAATGAGGGATCAAATGAAAAGGAAACAAGCAAACCCAAAGACAAGGGTGATGAAGAAGCCAAAAGAACAACAGATACAACTGCAGAGCAAGTTGCAACCAATGATCAGAAAGATACATCTACTAATCAGAATAAGGAAGAAACTAAAAAAGAAACAGGGGACAAGCCTTCAGAAAAAGGTGAAGAAGGAAAGAAGGATGAGATAACAAAGAAATCAGGAGCACATTCTGCAGAAAAACCCAAGGTTAATGAAAATACATCTTCACATAACTGACAAGTGCAAACTGAAAAGAAAACACAAGATGCATCATCAACAAAACCTTCCCCAAGCAATTCAGAGCGAACAAATGAACTAGCTATGGTAGTTCATACATCTGCATCCCCTCAAATCTCAAAGAAGAAGAAAGGAAAGAATAAAA
>MU227200.1:670143-705768 GCA_018584345.1 Thuja plicata | reverse complement strand
ATCTCATAACTGAGTGCACACTTAAATCAGTGTTGCTAAAGCTCTTAACATAGTAGATCTTAACAGGTCTCCACCTTAATACTCTTAACAGGGTAGATCATCAAAAGTGATCAAATTGTAAGCCTTATCCCGCTCCCTTTCATTCTGCAGATAGTGAATTTTTGTCGGTGTGATCCCCACTGCAGTTTTTACTTCCTAACAGGAGCTTTCTATGATACCATATCTTGTGTTATGTGTTTGTCAATTTCATGAATGGTTCTATGAATGATTGAAAACTATTAAAGATTGTGAACAAATAATAGATACATAAGAAAGAATAATAGTAATGGTTGGTAAATTAGAATTGAGTGATTACTAATGATGAATTATGTAAGGTGCTAAAAGTTTTAGAGGTATTGATTCACCCCTCCCCTCTCAGTACTACTTCCCATTAAATTCAACATATATTTGGCCAATTTCATCAAAAGCTCATTGTTGGAAAGGCCAATGTGTGATAAAAGGTAGCAATTATCGTGCTGGAAGATGAATCTAATTGCCATGAATTTGACACTTCTTGCAATATCTTGAGAAATGAACAACATCTTTCTCCATTGTAGGAAAATAGTATCCTAGTCATAAGAGTTTTAGCCAGAGTAAGGTCATTCGAATGAGATCCGCATACCTTTGTGGACTTCACGTAAGGCTTTGTTTGATTCTTCAAGCTCTAAACATCTTAGTAAGGTTTTGTCAAAACCTCTCTGATACAAATCATTAACTATGATCATGTATTTGGAGGCTTGGCGAATAAGATTATGCTTTTGTTTTTTGGATAAGTCTTGGGAAAAGGTGTTATGCTTAAGCTAGTCAAGAATTGGTCCATAGCGAGGAGACTCACAAATCACAAGATGGCGCACTAATTTAGAGTCTGAACAGTCATAGGAATAATAAGGTAACTCCTCCACTAGGAATTCGTAACATGTTTGATTATCAGACAGTTGTATCAGAGATGTTAAGTTAGTCATTGCATCAACTGCTTGATTGTTTGCATGAGGAATCTGTTCAAAGGTTATACTGACACAGTACTTTTTCAAGTCCTCTACCATGTTCTTGTATGTCACTAATTTCTCATCTTTTGTTTGATAATAATTGTTAATTTATTTTATGATTAGCTGAGAATCACCATAGATATTCAATTTTGTGATCTACCATTCTAATGCCATCTTTAATCTGTTGACCAAAGCTTCATATTCCATGATGTTGTTGGTACATGTAAATATGATTTTGTATGCCTTGGGTATTGTGTAGCCTTGAGGGGAGATGAAAAATATTCCTTCTCCTTAGCCCTGTTGTGTAAAGAAGCCATCAAAATACATTTTCCATGTGTGTTATATGATTATCAAGATGGATTCATTAGGAAATTCCACCATTAAAGGATTGTCTCCTAGTAATGGTGCTTCAACTAGCTGGTCTGCAATAATTTATCCTTTAATGGCTTTTATTTCTATGTATTCGATATCAAACTCACTGAGTATCTAATGACATGTAATTGATTGAATTTTTTAAGATGTTAAGTTGATAACCGAAATGCAGAAGGATAATGCAAGACATTAAATTAGTTAATGGATTGTATTGCCATTGATGTCAACTTGATATAATCTAATCGGTTATAATCAAAGTGTCAAAGACTTCAGAAGATCAGAGAGATAAAGATTATGCTTTTTGTAATGCATAAAAGACAAGCATTCACATTGTGACTACAAATACCGACGGTCAGTGGAACCTGGCGGATAGAGATCATCGACAGTCAAGTTATAGTGATGCCCAAGAAAGAAAACCGACGAGCATTACCGACGAGCAGAATCACAAGAAAACCGATGGCCAGAAACACAGTGTAAACCGATGGAGAAGCCCGATGAGAACTGAAGTGTTGACCGACGCTATCAGAGAGTTAAAACCAAAAATAACTGGAGCTCACAAATGAAAAAATATCTAGCTGGCAGAGCTAAATATAGAGTTAACTGATAGTTATCATTGTTTTCATTGATAAGATAAGACAGAAATAAGTAGTTGATTTAAAGCTGATTTGTCCAGTTGGAAAAAAGATCTCAGCGATATAAAATAGGATTTTTTCTTTAAATCAATTGGCGAGAATTGTGGATCACGCCAAGATCAAGAAGATCAAGAACTTAACAACGGTGATATCATGTCTATTTAAGAGACAACTCAATTCATTACAAATGGGTGAGGGTGAAGGAATGAACAAGAGGATGCTAAAGAGAAACTGATGAAGAGCAACTTCATACAGTTCTGATCAACAAGCTGAGAAAAGAGCTAAAGAATTATGCAGATACCGAGCAACAAAGCACAACATCACCAAGCAGAATCAAAGTGGAGAAAAGGTTAAAAAAGAGTTATATTGATCAGAATAGTTTGTGAGATTACAATAGGTCTAAAAATCCGCAAGTATAGTTGTATATGTGAACAAATCATACTGTTTCAGTTTAACCATTGATTGAGAAAGTCTCTTAACCGAGCGGGATTTAAAATCCTTTCTATATTGAGATACATCCAATGGAGTATCAAAAATTTTGATCATGAAGATAGCATGAGATGGTAGATACCTATTGACAGGCCAAGTGAGTGTTTGATCAAGGAAGGTAGCATAGAGATGCCTGATATCAAGTGACAGACTAAAATTTTAAATCCTCTAACAAGGTCACACCTAACAGTGTGTTTGTAACCTTTAATAGGGTTGGTTCTTCACCAAGATCACTTCAGAAGAGTAAAAATTTTATGTTACTGGTCCCAAGTGGTTTTTCCCTTAACAAGGTTTCCACATTAAAAATCCACGTGTCAATGTGTTTATGAGTCATAACTTTAGTATTTTGCATTACACTCAACTTAATTGGATTGATCGGTATACACTAGATAATTTTCTCTCTCTCGATAAATTGACAGACTGCAAATCGGTAAATCTACAATAGAAGGTTTTACAAAGCATTCCGAGGAGTAGTAATTTGATATAAGTATTTGGAGGCATTCATCTTATAGGACTGAAGATAACTAGAGGTATAATTATGTGGTACTAAGTTTTAAGTGTTGATTATTAGAATATTTTTGAGGCCACTGATTCACCCCTCGCCCCCAGTTATTACTAACAATTGGTACCAGAGCTTGTGTGCTTAGAAAGGGAGTTTAACAGATCAAGAAAAATATCACAAGATGAACATATGAGATGTGCCCAAGTTGAATAAACACAACTTTGCATCATGGCAAAGCAGAATAAGACTCCACCTATCAGGTATTGGAAATGATATTGTTCAATACTTAGATACTGAATATGTGTTGCCTATAAGACCTCATACTCTTAAGAAATTAAGAGTCAAGCATAAGCATAAATGCATGATGATAGAACTTGCATCATCACTCTCTGATGCTGAGTTTGAAGATGTCAAAACATGCACCTCTGAAAAGCAAATGTGGGATAAGTTGAAGCTTGTACATAGAGGAGATGTGTACTCAGAGCAAAGACAGAAAGCCTAAGAGGGAGCTTTGATGACCTAAGGATGAAAGAAGGAGAAAAAATTACTCAGTATAGCTGCAGAATCAAAGAGGTAGTAAATATTATCTGAGGAGTTAGAGGTGTACTTGAAGAGGAGACAATGGTAAGAAAAATCTTAAGAACCTTATTGCCTGTTTATGGAATTAGAGTTTCTGCTATTCAAAAAATGAGAGCAGTTGCAAATAATACAATTACTCTAGATAGTCTGATTGGTAGACTAATTTCATTTGAGATGAATAACTTTGACAATAGTGTCTTACCATCCATAGAATCTACAATCAAATCTTCTCTAAAAATAAGTAACTCAAGTCATAGACATGTTGTTAGAAATGATAGTGACAATGATAATGAGGATCAAGGACTTGATGAAATTGAAGCACTTATGGCTAGAAGATTGCAGAGAGGCAAAGGCAGATACAAAGGTAAATTACCACTTGTATGTTTCAATTGTAAAGAGGTTAGACACTTTGCTGCAAGATGTCCAAACCGATGAAAAGATGATAGAGGAAATGATAGACCTTATGAGAATAAGTTTGACAAAGGTGAAAATAGAGAATCAGAAGAAGACATTAAGATGGTATTTGTAACCATGAAGGATGATTCAAATGAAGATGAAGAAAGGTATGTAGAAATTGCACTCATATCAAAAGTTAGTAAAAATGATTTCTGGATCATAGATAGTGGCTGTAATCACCATATGACCGGCGATAAACAAAATTTTGAGACTTTTGAATGCTATAATGGTGGTTCAGTGAGAATGGGTAATGATACAACTTGTCCAGTTGAAGGTAAAGGAACCATAATGTTGAATAACCTGATTAAATGTGAAAATACTTACTGGGTTAAAGAACTAAATTACAATTTGTTAAGTGTTTCTCTGTTGAACAATTCAGGTCACAGAGTAGCATTTGAAAATAAGAAGGCAAATATCTTCAATGAATCAGGAGGTTGATTGGTACCAATGAGTAGACAAAAGGTAAACTTTTCTATCTTGATGACACTAACACCACTTTTTTGATGGCTAGAACGAAGACTCATGGTTGTGGCACAAAAGATTGTGTCATGTGAACTTTGACAACATAATAAAGATAAGCAAAAAAAAGAATGTCAGAGGCTTACCGATGATAACTAAGCCCGAGCATATCATGTGCAAGAATTATCAAAAAGGTAAGATGACAAAGTCTGGTTTCAAGAGAAAAACCCATACATCTACTGCAATTTCTAGAATTAGTCCATATAGATCTATGTGGACCGATGAGGACAAAGAGCTACTATGGAGATAGGTATTTCATTCTCTTTGTTGATGATTTCTCTTGAATGATGACAGTCATGTTTTTAAAAGATAAATCATAAGCATTTAATATGTTTAAATAGTACAAAGCAATGGTAGAAAAATAAAGTAAAAATAAATTGAAATTCTTAAGGTCAGATAGAGGAGGGGAATTTACTTCAGAAGAATTCACTAACTATTGCAATGAGCATGGAATTAAAAGATAGGTTTCTGCACCAAGGACACCACAACAAAATGGAATTGTTGAGAGGAGAAACAGATCAATGGTTGATTGTGCAAGAACATTAATGAATGAGAAAAGCATCACTCAAACATTTTGGAGGGAAGTTGTCAATAATGTTGTCTATACACTAAACAAAGTACTATTGAAGGACACAAATAAGACACCATATGAGTTTTGGTATGGTCATACACCCAATGTAAGTTACTTCTGAATCTTTGGTATTCAATGTTATATATTGAAGGATGATAGAAATGGAAAAATTGACTGCAAAAGTGAAGAAGGTATCTTCCTAGGGTATTCAACCAAAAGAAAGGCTTATAAATGTCTTAACAAGTCTTCTAACAAAATCATTGAAAGTGCAAATGTGAAAATAGATGAATTTGCAGAAAAGAATGATAAAGAAAGCAAAAAGGAACCAGAGGACTACAACAGGTTTGTTTATACAGAACCTGACACTCTACCTGAGCAACAGTGTGTCGCTCCTGAGCATCAGAACATTGCACCCATGCATCAGGCTGCAATTACTGACGATCAGGATAATACTCAAGATGATGTTTCGAACAATGGAGATGAAAATGAAGGTGAAGAAGATAATCAAAATGGTGAACACAGAACTGAACCGAAACTTGCCAATTATGTCAGAAGACATCATCCACAGAACCAAATCATAGGAGACAAGAAGGCTAGAACAAGAACAAGAAGTAAGTCACTTAACACCAGATGTTTACTTTGTGATTTTGAGCCTAAATCTATTTACAATGCACTTGAGAATGAAGAATGGGTTAGTGCTATGAATGAACAGATAGAAAAGATTGAGAAGAACAATACATGAACACTAGTACCAAGACCAGATGACAAGAATGTCATCGATACCAAATGGATATTCAGAAACAAACTGAATGAGAATGGAGAAGTCACTAGAAACAAAGAAAGATTAGTATGCAAGGGATACACACAAGAAGAAGGTATTGATTATGGTGAAACCTTTGCACCCGTTGCTAGACTAGGAGTTAGAATCTTACTTGCTTATGCTACATTTAAAGGATTCAAGGTATACCAAATGGATGTCAAATCTGCATTCCTAAACAAAATACTAGAGGTAGAGGTATACATTGAACAACCAGAACGGTTTGTCAATCCAGACAAGAAAAACATGGTATGTAGACTACACAAAGCCTTGTATGGATTGAAACAAGCACCGAGAGCCTAGAATGAAAGACTTTACTCATATCTCATTAGCATAACATTTGTTAGAACAAGTGAAAATAGCAATCTGTACTTAAAAGAAGATACCGATGGTAATATTTTGATTGCTGAAATTTTTGTTGATGATATCATTTTTGGAGGGAATGAATTGTTATGCAAATCCTTTGCTAATTAAATGAGCAAGGAATTTGAAATGTCTATGTTTGGAGAGATTAAATTCTTTCTTGGTCTACAGATTCTTCAACAAGATACAGGCATTTACGTCACTCAATCCAAATACATCAAGGAAGTGCTAAAGATATTCAAGATGGAAGATTCCAAGCCAGTTGAAACACCTATGGCTACTAGATGCAAGCTGACAAAGTAGGACAAGACAAATGAGGTAAATAAGACCTTATATAGATCAATGATTGGCAAATTGATGTATGTTGTTCACACCAGACCAGATATAGCACATGTAGTGGGAATAGTTGAAAGATTCTCTGCTAATCCCAAAGAATCACATATGATTGCTGTCAAAAAAATTATGAGGTATCTGAAGAACACCAAGGACTATGGCTTATGGTACAAGAGAGAAGGAGAAATTGAGCTACAAGTCTATACAGATGTTGATTGGGCTGGAAACATTGATGACCAAAAGAGAACAACTGGAGGAGCATTCTTCATGGGCGACAAACTTGTCACATGGATAAGCAAGAAGTAAGGATGCATCTCTCAGTCTACTATAGAAGCAGGATATGTGGTTGCTATTGCAAATTGCTCAAATAGTGCATGGATCAAACAATTACTGGAAGGTATGCATATGAAGATCCTTGAACCAGTAATTATCTATTGCAATAATACCAGTGTAATAAATATTTCTAAGAATCCAGTCATGCATGCTAAGACTAAGCATATTGCTATCAAGTATCATTATCTAAGAGAAAAAGTGCAAGCAAAGGAAGTGACGCTAGAATATGTTCAATCAAAGGAATAGTTAGCTGACATATTCACCAAGCCATTACCAAAGGATACATTTGAGTATCTGAGACAAAGACTAGGGGTTCAACCCTTGTCTATCGGTCAGTAATTTGAGTAGGAGGTTGCATCAGCCTATACCACATCTGAAGATCAATCATGTTGATGCAAACACTGAGATGGACAGCAACAGACTAGGGGTTCAACCCTTGTCTATCGGTCAGCAATCTGAGTAGGAGGTTGCATCAGCCTATACCACATTTGAAGATCAATCATGTTGATGCAAACACTGAAATGGACAGCAACAGATACATTTGTACACAACAAGGTACATATCTACACCAAAAATTAGACATTGTATTGCTGATGGATAGGAAAATTCAAGGAGTATATTATGCAAAGGAATGGAACATGATAAATAAAGAGAAGTATTTATGTTTTGCATTGTTGTCAAAGGGAGAGAAATATCTCATTATCATACAAAAGGGAGAATTATCATCAGGGAGAAATTTGCTTTATCATACAAAGGGAGAGATGATCTCCATATCACATAAAGGAGAGATATGATAAAAGGAGAGATTATATCAGTATCCATGAAGAGAAGTTCCTGAGAATCAGAAATAAAGAGTTAATCAATATTCTAAGGGAGAGAAATTGATTACATATGAAATATCCATCTAAGGGAGAGAAGTAACAAAGGGAGAGAGTTCAGACAAAGAGAAAGAATGTTGTCAAAAGAAAAAGAGATTAACAAGAAGAGGAACAGTCAAGGCAGAGCACATATTAGAACAGAGATATTAGATGATACATCTATCTAGAGAAGGGATAAAAGATTGAAGACAACCACTCTGCATGAAACAAATCTAAGCTATTTTTTGAGCTTACCGAGACCCAGACATTTGTAATAGTTACATTAGGAAAGCTTGATGAAACTATATATTTTATATTGTATTAGTGATAGTATAGTATGATAATGTAGTATGTTGCCGTCAATGCCAAAGGGAGAGATTGATGACATGTAACTGATTGAATGTTTGAAGATGTTAAGTTGATAACCGAAATGCATAAGGATAATCCAAGACATTAAATCAGTTAATGAATTATATTGTCATTGATGTCAACTTGATATAATCTAATCGGTTATAATCAAAGTGTCAAAGACTTCAGAGGATTAGAGAGATAAATATTATGCTTTCTGTAATGCATAAAATACAAGCATTCACATTGTGACTACAAACACCGACGGTCAGTGGAACCCGACAGATAGAGATCACTGACAGTCAAGTTACAATGATGCCTAAGCAAGAAAACCGACAAGCATTACCGACGAGAAGAATCACAAGCAAACCCGACGACAAGGAACACAGTGTAAACCGATGGAGAAGCCCGAGGAGAACTGAAGTGTTGACCAATGCTATCAGAGAGTTAAAACTAAAAATAAATGGAGTTCACAAACGACAAAATATTTAGCTGGTAGAGCTAAATATAGAGTTAATTGGTAGTTATCATTATTTTCATCGACAAGATAAGCCAGAGATAAGTAATTGATTTAAAGTTAATTTGTCCCATTGGCAAGAAGATCTCAGTGAGATAAAACAAGAGTTTTTCTTTAAATCTAATTGGCGAGAATTTTGGATCATGCCAAGATCAAGAAGATCAAGAACCTAACAACGGTGATATCATGTCTATTTAAGAGACAAATCAATTCATTACGAATGGGTGAGGTTGAAGGAATGAACAAGAGGATGCTAAAGAGAAACTGATGAAGAGAAACTTCATACAGTTCTGATCAACAATCCGAGGAAAGAGCTAAAGAATTCTATAGACACTGAGCAATAGAGCACAACATCACCGAGCGGAATCAAAGTGGAGCAAAGGTATAAAAAGAGTTATATTGATCAGAATAGTTTGTGAGATTACAATAGATCTGAAAATCTGCAAGTATAGTTGTATATGTGAACGGATCATATTATTTCAGTTTAACCATTGATTCAGAAAGTCTCTTAACTGAGCAGAATTTAAAGATCTTTTCTATATTGAGATACATCCAATGGAGTATCAAAAAGTTTGATCATGAAGATAGCATGAGATGCTAGATACCTATTGATAGTCCAAGTGAGTGTTTGATCAAGGAAGGTAGCATAGAGATGCTCGATATCAAGTGACAGAATAAAATTTTAAATCCTCTAACAAGGTCACACCTAACAGTGTGTTTGTAACCTTTAACAGGGTTGGCTCTTCACCGAGCTCACTTCAGAAGAGTGAAAATTTTGGGTTACCAGTCCCAAGTGATTTTTCCCTTAACATGGTTTCCACGTTAAAAATCCATGTTTCAATGTGTTTATGAGGGATTACTTTAGTGTTTTGCATTACACTTAACTTAATTGGATTGATCGGTATACACTAGATAATTTACTCTCTTTCGGTAAATTGACAGACTGCTAATCGGTAAATCTACAGTAGAAGGTTTTACAAAGTATTTCGAGGAGTATTAATTTGATATAAGTATTTGGAGGCATTCATCTTATAGGACTGAAGATAACTAGAGGTATAATTATGTGGTACTAAGTTTTAAGGGTTGATAATTGGAATATTTTTTGAGGCCACTGATTCACCCCCCCTCTCAGTTATTACTAATAGTATCATCACCCATCTAGCCAATCTTCTTGTTAAGGTTTCTTTGTTGAGGAGGTATTTCAGAGGATCAATTTTGGCCACCAATTTGATTGAATGTGCCATCATATAGTGTCTGAGTTTCTATGATGTGAGCATGACTACAAGACAAGATTTCTCAATAGGTGTATAGTTAAGTTCATATTGCACTAGTGTTTTGCTGATATAATTGTGTGTGTTATTTTGTGTACATATTTTCTGCAACACAACACTTCAATAAGTCATTAGATTAGTGAAAAAACAAGAAAAGTAAGAGTTAGCAAGCATATCAATCACTAAAATTGACCTATTGCTTCCTATCTAAGAAGAGTGTGAAGAATGCTATAATTGCCCTTAGATTATGCATTAATTAGTGACATATACAAGCTTAGAATGGAATATTTGAATGCTTTTAATCTAAATGCTCAAGAAATATTCATTTTAAAGCTCCAAAGTGAAAGAGTATAACAATGCTAAGAAACGAGAGCTAAAATGCATTAAGATCTATGAAAATAAGAGCAACATAAGTTTGCTTTCAATAATTAAGAATTAGGGGCCCATTGAGCTTAAAATTCATTCCATTTATAGAAGAATTTGGTGAATGAGAGGTTAGGATTTAAAGTGGAAGAGAGGTGGAGATTGAATCTTTGGTGATCCGTGTGAGGTGATCCAAGTGATTTAACTCTCATTGGCTAGGGATTTGACTTTCCCTTTTTCAAATAGGGTTGTAATTTAGAATTTATTTAATTCTTTTTTATTAATTATTTTAGCCATTTTTTTGATTTTTTTTCATTGAATTGATTTGATTTAATTGGCTAAGGCAATTAATGTAATTTAGTGATTAAATCCCTTACGAGATTAAATTTGATTTAAATGAATTATGCTAATAAATTGAAGAAATGTCTTGACATAATTAGGGGTATGATCACACTTAGAGAAAATAGGGTCTATGGTCAGAGCAGACCAAATTAGGGTGGTTACATTTTCCTCTCTTTGAATTGATGTGCAAGCAACACATTGATTCAAATAAAGTTTTGATGTTGACTTCATAAAGTTTGAGAATTTCATACTTGATTGAACGAAATGTTTGATGAGATCAGTCTTGCACTTGATTGAACTAAGACTGGTATAATTGACTTTGAACTTGATCGATTAAAGGTCAATTAAAAAAGATCTTAAAAATACCAATTCTAAACTTGGTTGTCGTCCGAGAATTGATAATATTGACTCCAAACTTGATCAAACAAAGGTCAGTATAAAGCTGTCAGGAGCTTAATAAGAATCTAAGAAAATGTAGACATAAGATATCTAGCATGTGAGAACTGAAGCCTTCCATCCAATAGTCTCAACTTAGTCAAGGGAAGTTGTCATGCCTTTAGTCTTTTGATGACGAAGTCATTTTAATGTTGTTTTGAGAAAGAATTTGATTGATTTAAGTGTGATCATGCCCCCTCAGGAATGAAATCAAAGGAAAAATAATAAATTCCTCTATAGAATGATATATCACTTGAACTGATCAATTGCATCAAGAAATAATCAACTAGAAGAAGTGGAGAAACGAAGGTGTGTTAAGAGAAAACATAATTTTACCAAGTTAATTATATTTAAAATGTGAGTTTTGAGTCTGATCAAATGATTTCAGACCAAGATTTTGACAAACAATGTGCAATTTGATGATATAGAACCCATAAAAATGATTGCGTAAAGCCTGTTAATCATTTTCGGAACATATGGAGCAATTCTGCATTTTTGGTGTCTGTCATAAAAAATTTAATGTGTTGTGTAAAACATCGTCTGCACATCCGATTTCATTCCCGATTGATCAGAAAGAGAAAAAAATTGAGTTTCAGTAGTCTGGAACTCTTCTCTAGACAGTTCCACATTTTTTTATCTATTCCATATTTGATATATCTGAGATAGTTGTTCATGATCTTGATATGTTCATGGGTTCTCTTGCTTTGATAGATGTTTAGATTGATGCACATGTGATTATGATCTTTGTCTCTTGATGAGTTTTAGATTAGATTTATGTGATGACATCATTTATGCTCTTTTGATTTATTAGTGATATATAAATGTGTTTCAAATGATGCTAAGTGAATATGCAAATGTATGTTTTTGAGATTTTCTTTATGCAAATAAATGTATGTATGCACTTAGGAAAATAAATGCAATGCTTGAATTCTTTGTTTTTGTATTTTTCGCTCTTTCTAATTTATGAATGTAGAATGTATGTCATGACTATGCAACAAAATTAATATCAGTAATATATATTATGTAATTAACTTGGATTTCAGATGAATCAAGAAATCATTTTAAGCTCAAGTCCTTATGCTTTTCTTTTAAAAATGAATCATGCAATCTCTAAATGCATCTACATGCAGACTCTTAGGATTGTCACTGATTTGTATACATTGTAGCATTCTTATCATCATTGGGCATTTTTGTAGCGGACATCACCTGATAGTACAACTGTCACTAATACCCACCGGTATCATGAAAGTATGAATACTATGTGTATTGGATGCAATGTCAGAAATAAACTTAAGCATCAAGGCATAAAATCTAGGACGACAAGTTAGTTATCTCCTTTAACTATTTAAGAATCAGCTTCTGTTCAAGTGTAATGTAAGATATGTGACCCACAATGACCTTGAAATTTCATATCCTTAGGTACATAATGTTTTGTACACCTTAGCGAGAATCTAATTTAGAAAACAGACAAGGAAATTGTTTCAACCTCACCATAGTTTACACATAATGAGGATTGAGATATATGTGGCTATCCACTCATGTTGGCAGCTCTTACCATAAACATCCAAGATAGGTGAAATTTATAGGATCATTGAAACAAACAATCACCATATGCAGAAAACCAAGAAAATGTTATGCCCCCTGTCCTTGCAACTCTGTCTTTGAAAAGACGTCATGGAGTAACTCGGAAGACATAACAAGCACCAATTGATAATCAATCAAAGAAAATTTATAACTTCTTAGATGCCCCTAGTATGAAACATCATGGGAACATAAAGAATCATAATTGAACCAAGACCAGTCTATGTGTTTAAGTAGTATTGAGAAATACTGTAGATTCATTTTTCAAGCGCAATAGAGATTCATCAATCAGAATTTAGAATTAAGCAATATATTTTTCATGTCTGATTATCTAAGATTAATTTTGTCAGGAATTGCAATCCAATGTAGTGTTTAGCAACATGGGTTGATTAAAGTGTTGAGTAACACTAGTACATTTTTTATTAAAGTATTGAGAAACACTAGGTCATTGAAACTGTTTGATTAAAGTGTTGAGAAACACTAGTACGTTTTTTATTAAAGTGTTGAGAAACACTAGTGTGATGGCTATTACAGGTAGGTGGTGTTGAAGAAACACCTTTATTTGTGATAATGATGTTTGTTTCAAGTATTGAGAAATCTTGTTTTGAGAGGCAAACAACCCTAGACAGGAACCTATGACAACCTAGCAGACACAAACTAACATGCTAGCAAAGATTCCCCAATGCAGAATGACTATTCCTAAGACGCAAATGTAGACAAATCCCAGGCAAGGATAAGACATTTATAAGGAATCAGAGTCAACCAATAGCATAGGTGCTATCATGAAGGATTAGTATCATCAGTGCATTGATAGATAGAACACAAAGTTTGAGTGATGCTTGTTTTCCTGGTTTTCACTACTCGGCCAAGCTTTTTATTTTTGCTACCAAGACGCCTGTTTGCCAGGGTTTCGCTGAGGCACTTTTCTCTTTTTCAATTTTTTTGTTCTTTTTTATTTTATTATTTGTTTTGTAGTATCAAGGTGCCTGTTTGCTAGGTTTTCACCAAGGATACCTCTTTTCAGGACTTTTTCCACTATTTTTAGATTTTTTCAAGATTAATTTTCTAATTTTTTTTGGTATTTTCTGAGAATTTTCACTGCACGGGCTTTGCTAGCCAGATATCAAGCGTAGAACCACTTCAAATATAGAGTATTGATGGGATCAGGAGGAACATCTCCCTCAGGTGTAGCTAACTGATATGCTCTAGTCCCAAAAGTTACAGTAATGACATAAGGCCCCAGCCAGTTGGGTTCAAACTTTCATTTATGTTCTATGTTTGGATGATTTTTAGGATTCTCTTTTAGAACGAGATACCCCCCTTGAAATTGTCATGGTTTGACCTTTTTATTGTACCATTTTGACATGCATTTTTGGTACACTTTCAGATGATCGAACACTTGTTGCATGTGCTCATCAAGTAATTCTAGTGCATTCACCCTATAATGGCAGTATTGTTCATCAGTAACAAGACCTTGGAGAGATACCCACAAAGATGGAATATCTACCTTAATAGGCAACACTACCTTTATGCCATAGACTAGATAAAATGGCATGGCTCTAGTTGGTGTCCTACTACTTGTTCTATAGGCCCAAAGTGTTAGATTTAGTTGCAATTTTCAGTCTCTGCTAGACTTACTCACAATTTTGTGTAAGATTTTAAGAATGTTATTGTTAGATGCCTCAACTTGTCCATTACATTAAGGATAATAGATGGAAGAACAATGCTGAGTGATGTGAAATTGTGTGCAAAGGTCTTCATTGTCTTGGTTTTTAAATTGGCCCCCATTGTCATTTATAATTGAAGAGGGTATCCCATACCTACAAATCATGTAGTTCAAGATAAACATAGCTACTTGTTTTCCAGTGTCTTTGATCAGTGGCACAACTTTGACCCACTTAGTGAAATACTCAGTGGTAGTAATGATGTATTTGTGTCCACTTGAAGAATTAGGATATATTTGTCCAACCAAATCAAAGGCTCATTGCTCAAATGGCCAATGTGTTATAAATGGTATGAGTTCTCTAGCAGGAGCATGGATGAGATTTCCATGTGTTTGGCATTTGTGACATATTTTTGAAAATAAAAAATCATCTTTTTCCATTGTAGTCCAGTAATAGCCAGCTCTTAGTAGTTTTTTAGCTAACAAAAAGCCATTTGAGTGCGATCCACATACACCTTCGTGAACCTCTTTCAATGCGCGATCTGATTCTTCTTGTTCTAAACACCTAAGAAGTGTACCGTCAATACCTCATCTATATAAGTTATTAGTAATGAGGACATAAAGCAATGTTGTCCTAATTAAGCCTCATTTTTCATTCCTTGATAGGCCATTGGGTAAAGTTTGGTCAGTAAGATAGGTAATGAGTTTGGCATACCGGGATTGGTCTTGGGCATTTAAAGCACAAATTACTTGGTACTCAGGTGTATCAAAAGTTGGATAGGATCATTCTTCCACCAAGAAGTCATAGCGGAATTGATGTTCTTCTTGTTGTAACATGGATGCCAGTGTAGCCATAGCATCTGTAGCTTTGTTTTCTATCCTTGGTATTTGTTGGAATGTGACGAAGACAAAGTACTTTTTCAAGTCTTTAACTAGTTGTTTATAAGGCAACAACTTCTCATCTTTAGTCTGATAGTTTCCATTTACTTGGTTAATAATAAGTTGGGAGTCACCATACACATGTAACTCTATGATCCTATATTTCATAGCCAACTTAAAACCATACACTAATGCTTCATATTTAGAAATATTATTGGTGCATGGAAACATCAATTTGTATGCTTTGGGTATTTTGTAGCCTTGAGGAGTGATAAAGAGAACCCCTTCTCTAGATCCTTGTTGCGTGAAAGAACCATCAAAGTACATATTCCATGAATGTTTAGTTAAATGCATTATTGTTTCATCAGGAAATTCAATTATCAAAGGTGCATCAACTTGTAAGGTTGAATCAGCTAATTGATCTACGAGGACTTGTCCCTTAATAGCCCTTCTATCCACATACTCAATATCAAATTTGCTTTGAATCGGGACCCACTTTGCTAACCTTCCTGTTAATGTTTTCTTGCTTAAGAGGTATTTAAGAGGATCTAGCTTTGCAATAAGCTTTACTGTATGTGACAACATATAATGTCTCAATTTCTGTGATGCAAAGACAACTTCTAAGCAAGATTTTTCAATTATACTGTAATTGAGGTCATAAGACACCAGTGTCCAGCTGATATAGTAGATTGCTCTTTCCTTTTTAGTTTCATCTTCTTGAGCTAGCAGTACTCCCAGTGAAGTAGCCATAGCTGAGATATATAGGAGTAATGACTTTCCATGAACGGGCACCATGAGAATAGGAGTAGCTAAGTAATACTTTAATTCTTTGAATTTATTTTCATAGTGTTCATCCCATTTGAAGGTAACACCCTTATGTAGCAGTTTAGTAAAAGGTTTTTCTCTATCTACAAGTTGTGACATAAATCTCCTAATTGACTGGAGTCTTCCTTGTAGTGTCCTCATTTGACTAATATTGCATGGAGGTGACATTTCCAGTATAGCTTTAACTTTCTCAGGGTCCACCTCAATTCCTTTTTCTGATACAATAAACCCTAGTAACTTCCCTCATTAAACTCCAAAGGCACATTTCTTTGGATTAAGTCTGAGTTGAAATTGCTTCATGCGATCTAATATCTTCTGGAAGTCTTCAATATGAGTAGTTCTTGTTTTTGACTTCGCTAAGGTATCGTCCATGTATTCCTCCATGTTTTTATGTATCATATCATGGAATATGGTTGTCATAGCTCTTTGGTATGTAGCACCAGCATTCTTTAATCCGAACGTCATAACGTTCCAGCAAAAAGCTCCCCATGCACATTTGAATGTTGTCTTCTCTTGGTCTTCAGGAGAAATCTTAATCTGGTTGTAGCCTGAGAAACCATCCATGAGTGAGTACATCTGATAGCCTATTGTAAGATCTATGATCATATCAATGTTCGGAAATGGAAAATAATCTTTAGGACATCCTTTTTTTAAGTCTCTAAAGTATGTGCAAATTCTGATAGATTTATCTATTTTAGATACAGGTACCACATTAGAAATCAATCCTGCATAAGCAATGACTCTTATGAATCCAGCTTTCAGTAGTTTTTCTAGCTCTGCTTTCACCAGTAATGCAACATGAGGATGCATCTTTCTTCATTTCTGTTTCACGAGTTTGATCCCAGGAGCTATAGATAAATGATGCATTATTAATTTAGGATCAAGTCCAGGCATATCCATGTAAGACCATGCAAACTTTATCTTTTCTCTTTCAGGAACTCAATGAATTGTATCTTCTCCTCTTCTGATAAGGATTGTGCTAGGTGAACAAATTGAGGAACTTCAGTTGTTCCCAAGTTAACCAATTGTGTTGGTTCTATCAAAACTGAAGATCTTTCTTGAAAGTGCTCAGGGAGGATATCAAGAATCTATCTTTTGGTGCCTCTGGGAGGTTTTCACCATCAGATACGTCTTTTATTTTTACTTTTTTAGAACTTGATACTGCCACAACATGGTTTTCACCATCAGATCTTTGTTTCTTTTTATTTTTCAATTTGTGACTAAGAAACTTGATATCCTCCTCTAACATAATCACGCTCCTTGCATTGGTGGAAGAAGGATAAGGTTCACAAGTATTTAGATAACATGCCAAAGTGTATTCATTAGGAAATTTCATGATAGGAACAAGATATGAATTAGTCCAATCAATTACGTTAGGGTTTATCAAGGATAATGATTCAGAGTTTGGTAAGGACAACATCGCGTTAGCGTCAAAACTATTAACTGACAAGACATGTCCTGTTAAGTCAACTTCTACAATGTTTAGATCATCAAGAGTTAAATCATCATTAATAGGGTCATTATTAGTAATATGCAGACCTAACTCTAGCAACTCATCAGTTGAGCTTTCTTCTTCTTCTCTCATAAAAATGGAACTCATTGCTTGTAGTCTTAGGATGTCCTCTAGACCTAGTAAAACACCAGTTTCCTCATCAGGAATCCTAGGTAGTGGTATCTCATCTAATTCTGGAATAACAACAGTGTTAGGGGAAGTGTTAGAACTCTCTCCTATTTCCAATATAGATGCAAATTTATGAATCACATCTACTTCAATGTCTGTAGTAGCATTAGACAAGTGATCCCATTCATAATCATGTGAGTCTATTATTTCATCATCTGATCTGTTTAGAAACTCAGTAATAGTTACTTGATGTACCCTATTAGCCACTTTTAGATCAAAGTGAGGTAAATCTAGGACATGTGAAATTGTGACCAACTGCCCCTAGTTAGGATATAATTCTTGTTTATGGGGTATTTCTTCAGGAGTTTCTTCTATCAATGGGACTTCTTGAGAGTATTTTGTTGTTTCCTCTATTTCTTGAATAGTAGCTTGTCTCAATAAAGGAACATGAGTCTCTTTTTGTGTTACAAAAGTATGTACATATATTTTTCCTTGATATTTGGGATACTCTATACCAATATGCAATAATCTCTCATAGGTCCATGGTTCCAATGTTGTTTCTTCTTCTTCTTCATCACTTCCTTCATCGAAGATTAGACCATCTCTTGAAGTAGGGTTTTCAGATTTGTTTTTGAAACCTAATCCTGTTCTGTCTTTGGTATTTCTGAATTCCATGTGTATAGGTTCAACAAGTCCTTTTCCTTTATCTCCTAAAGGTCCATTTCCTTTATATCCCATTTGTTTGAGAAGGTCATATCCTTTACCATACTTTTCTGGGGATATCTCCACATGTTTTACCTCATTTTATTTTGGTTCTCCTTTGTAAAGCCAAGCCAAGACTACTTTTTATTCTTTTTCATCCTCTTTAGAAGTAGAGGCTCTAACCATACTAGTTGCTTTGTGAATGTCTGGTTCTTTAGATGTAGTAGGTATGAAAGATGAGAAAGGTTTCCCATAAGATCTTGGAGACATAGGAAGTTATGTCAATGATGGAGTCATGTCTAGTTTGTATTCTCCCATGTTAGTTTCTTTAAGTTTTAGCGTCTTTCCAAAGCTTCTCATAACCATGTCTTTAGTAGTTTTAGGAACAGTTTCTTTTGGGACTTCCTTATTATGAGGAACCATACTATCTGCTTTGACATTGTTGCAAGTATAATTGGCATCTGCAGGAATTGTTACTTCCACCCCATTATGTGGGAATTTGATACATTGGTGGTAAGTAGATGGTATTGCTTGAATTTTATGAATCTAAGGTCTCCCTAATAGTATGTTGTAAGCCAAGGGTAGATCTATAACTTGATAGATCACATTTCTTTCAACTGGTCCTATTCTGATTGGTAGAACAATAAGACCTTTAGATGATCTTTCTTCTTCATTGTAAGATTTGATAGTTATCTTACTCCTTGAGTCAATGGTTTGTTCTGAAAGACCCAACTTCTTTATTAGATTGAGAGTACATATTTTCAACCTTGGGCCTCCATCTATCAATACATGTTTGACATTGGATTTGTGAATTAGGACTTCAATGTGTAGGGGTTGGTTATGCGGATGAGTCAATGATTTGTCATCTTCTTCTGAAAAAGAGAGATAGTGTGGTGCTAAGATATGATTAACCATTGCCTGGAACTTGTCTACATAAATATCTTTTAGAACATTTGCAGAATGTAGGGCTTGTTCAAGAACTTCCCTATGCACTGAAGAGATTTTGAGTAACTCAAATATATAAATTTGAGCAAAGGTTCTTTGTAATTGATCCACCAAGTTATAGTTTGTTGAAGGAATGGTAACTATTTGTCTTGTTGTTGCTGGTTTGGGAATAGTGACAATAGGTACTTTTGAAGATGTCGCTTGTTTTGATGAGGATCTACCTCCTTTGATTGTGACTTGTGCTTCACTTCAAGTTACTACATTTGATTGTATGGACGTGTCTTTGGAACCTTTAATAGTGATCACATTGATTGATTCATATTTAATGTCCAACATGTTGATCGCATTATCATTATTGGAGTAGGTGTAGTTCACTTCACTTCCTTTTCCTTTAGAAGCTTCCCCTTTCTCGTAATTAGGGAACGGTTTGTTAAATGTCGTATGGTCTTCATTAGTGGTGTGTCCTTCCACTTTGATCTTGCCTCCTTCAATAAGGTCTTGTATAACGTGTTTAAGATTAACATAGTTATTAGTCTTATGTCCCTTTTTTTTGTGAAAGATACAATAAGAATTGTCATCTCACCATCTCGGTTTGACTTCCGGTTCCCATGGTTTTGAATCGGGAATTGTAAGAACCTTGTTGTCCAAGAGTGTCTTCAAAATCGTCTCAAGAGGTTCTCCCAAAGCAGTGAATGTTTGTTGAGGTCTATAAGTCCATGGTCTACTCTTCTTTTTCTCATTCTTTACTTTAGGTATTGTGGTTGTTACCTTGGCCTCTTTGTTTTCTTATAAGTTGTCGTTAAATTGAACACTGCTAGTTTAGGATTAGCATTAGATGCGTCGACCACTCCATCATTAACAACATTCTTGTTTTGTTTCCACCACTTAGGCTTGTTTTTGTAGTTTGTAGATTTACTATCACTTTGAAGCGTGATTTCTCCTTTCTTAACCATGACCTCTTCAATACAGATGGCATTTTTTATCATCCTATCAAAGCTAGATGAATCTTGCATTTGCAAAGCATAGTTTAATTCAGGTATCAAGTTGTTAATAAAGATTTTCATCTTTTCTGATTCAAGAATAACTCTTGAATACCTAAAAAATATTTTCCTCTACCTTTGTAAAAAGTGTGTAAAGGATTCATCAGTTCTTTGTTTTGTGTTGCATAAGTCCATCATGGTTACATCATGTTGTATATTGTAGGAGTAATGTTGGATAAAGCATTGTATTAACTCCTCAAAAGATTTCACCTTTGGTATGAGTTTGGAGAACCACTCCATAGCATTTCTGCCTAAACTTCCCTGAAATAGCCTCATTAGGTATGTAGGTTTGTGCATGTACTCTATGCTTAGAGCACAAAAATATCTCACATGGTCATGTGGATCAGTCTCTCCCATATACTTGTCATACTTGGGCCTTGCCATGTTGGGAGGAAATAGAATCATGTTGATACTCTTGTCAAAAGGAAATGGACAAATGTGGTCCAAAGAGCATTTTTTTGTTGGTTTGACCTTTTCTTGTTTGAGTGTTGCAAGTTCGGCTTGCATCAAGTTCAACTATTT
This sequence comes from Thuja plicata, assembly GCA_018584345.1. Taxonomy (NCBI): domain Eukaryota; kingdom Viridiplantae; phylum Streptophyta; class Pinopsida; order Cupressales; family Cupressaceae; genus Thuja; species Thuja plicata. The sequence goes on along the minus strand of MU227200.1, from coordinate 684,866 downwards.
TGTGAGAATAGAGATAGGGGTTGGTATCTCTTTTTCCTTTACTCTTTCAACATCATAATATTTAGGGAGTTTGACTCCAAGGGATGTTATATGTAGAAATTATTTTTCCTTGTCTTCACCAATGATCTTTTCCAATGTTCGTTGGAATTTTCTACTTTGTCAGAGTCTATTATACTCTTCCTTTGGTACGTCTCCATCACTATCTGAGTCAAACAAAGGATGAGTGATATGTAATTCCTCTTCACTACTACTGTCTTCTTTTCTTTGTTTTTTTCATTGTTGTATTCTTCAAAAGCCTTACTCCATTCGTTCCTAGGAGCTTCCATTGCGGGTGATTATGTGTCAAATAAGGGATTATGAAATGTTTCTCCTTGTTGAAATTATAGTAATCTAGGAGGTACTTCCAATTCATCAGCAAGATACTTGTTGCATCTTGTGTTAACCATGAAGCTGAATCTCAACTATGTCAAAAGGTTTCCAATGGTGTCAAGTGGAGTCTCAAATGTCCAAGTAAGTGTGTCCAAGTAGTAAAGGATTATTTGTGTTTGATGTAAGTAAATGAATCCAGTGTCAGAGAGTTAGAATGCCCTGATAGTGAGCTGGGAATCAAGTTGTTTTGAAAAGTGAGTAGACCACACATTTTGAGACCAATTGTGAGAACCCAAAAGGACATGCAAGGTAGACTTCTGAAAAAGTTTTGAAACAGTGACTAGTGAACTAGAAAAAGCAACAGGACCAGACTAAAGAGCCAAAAGGGTACCCAAATATACTGAATTTCTCTGAGATACAAATATGCAAGTTCCCACTGTCCAACACTGAAAGCGAGGTTTTGCTTACCCAGATGCGAGATTTTATATCCTGGATGCGAGCTTTTAAATATAGGATGCGAGATTTCTCCCTAGATGCGAAGCAGAAATGACCAGATGCGAGCTTTCTTCCTGGATGTGAGCTAATGCAACCAGAAGCGACCTAAGCCAGACCATAAACAAGCCTCTAATGTTTTGTCCCGAAATACATGAAAATTTGTTTGGCAGTAAGGTTTTTTTGAGACTTTCCAGTGAGCTGAAAACAACTTGTATTTCAGGGAATGAATATTATTGCTTGTTTTTGGAGTAATCCTTTTAATGATTTTAAAGCACATCAAGCAATTTTTCTTTGTTAAGGGTGTCAAAAACACTTTCCCTATTCCCTAGTTTCTAAGCATAGAATGAAAATCTTTTCTTGTAGACTTAGGTACACACTCAAATGCTAATCAGAATATGGCCATCACCAAGAACACAATGGCTCCAGTCATGATTCCATATTAGCCGACTCCAAATGCAAGTGAGGGCATGAAATGATGAGTATCTTGGGGAAATTACTATTTGCCTTGCACAAATATTATCACCCTTTCATAAATGAATCGGGTTTATTTTGACTACAAGTGTTTTTTATTTTTGGGCATCCATTCGTAATCATCCCCCATAGAAGTGCACAAGGACAAATTGAGGCATATAGCCCTATGAGTACTCAAATATGTGTAGTCTCACAAGAAAGATTCAAGTGGCTCCGCTCATCACACACTCAAGCATGTTCAAGGAATGATGTCATAATTCCAGGAACAAAACCGACTATGTCTTCTAAGGTTTTATCCTACAAGGAAGCGTATTGATTATAGTGAGTTGGAAGGGTTGGCGTAAACCTGTTGTCACTTGGGTCATCCTGAGAGATTTTTTCCTCCATCGGCAGGCCCTCTAATGTTTTAAAGTATAACAAAGGATTGGCAATCTTAGGAGTTTTAGATTTCTGATTCTTCGAAAGCAGAGGAGGATACTCTCCTATTCCATGTCATTTTCTCCCACAAACACTTCAAGCAAATTCTTTCCCTCAAACGACTTCACTCAAAACCCAATCTCCCATGACAAGTCTTTGATTCCTCCACTTGGAAGGAAGAGAAAATTCTCAAGTGGGACTAAGTAATAAGCCTAATTTTGATTCTTAATTCTTAATTCCTAATTTATGAAAGCACAAAGTACTTGAAAAGAAAATATTGTTTGCTCAATTTCCCCAAAGTTAGGTGATTTGCTTGTTCAATTTCTATCCAAAATTAGACAATGAGTTGTTCTTTTTCCCACAATATTTAGTGCTTTGTGTTGTTCAATTACTATCCAAAGGAATTAGACAATGAATCTTGTTCAATTATCCACAAGATTAAATTATTTACAGTGTTTGTTCATTACTATCCCAAAATAAATTTAAACAATGAGGTTTGCCTTGTTCAATTATCCCACAAATTCTTCTCAAGTCCTAAATCAATTTTTGAGTTTCTGATTTTCCTTAAAGGAAAAGAGCATAATCCTCTGATTGATTTAGTAAATGATTAGAAAATGTTCTTAGTAGTAATGCATTGAACAAATAAATTTAAATAAAACCTTTAAACCACTTGCAAACCACAAGTTAGTAATTTCTCTCAACCTTTTTGAGAAAAAGGGCTCTAACAGCAATCTGCAATAAAAATTAGGTTGTTGAAAGGACAGAAGAAAAAAAGGTCAAAAGATTAGTGGTTAGACATTTTAATTTTCAAATCAAATGACCAGATGTGATTGCCTTTCCCAAATATGATCCTAGAAATACAGAATGTGAGCCCCTTTCCCAGATGTGATGCTTTGCACAAAAGGTGACACAAGATAAATGGGATGCGAGCCTTTACCAAGAACAATTTGGGATTCCCTGGATGCAAGCTACGAAACCCTGGAGGCGATCCAATTTCCTCAATGAGATTCAATTTCCTACATGCGAGCCTTGGTGACTAAAGGTGACTCTGTACCTGAAAACAGAGAAGACAAATCAGCCAAAAATAAAGATAAAGTGAGGTAAAATATGAGGATCAGCCCCGCGGTGGGCGCCAGAAATGTGTGTGTTATTTTGTGTACCTGTTGTCTACAACACAACACTTCAATAAGTCATTAGATTAGTGAAAAAATAAGAAAAGTAAGAGTTATCAAGCATATCAATCACTAAAATTGACCTATTGCTTCCTATCTAAGAAGAGTGTGAAGAATGCTATAATTGCCCTCAAATTATGCATTAATCAGTGACATATACAAGCTTAGAATGGAAGATTTGAATGCTTTTAATCTAAATTCTCAATAAATATTCATTTTAAAGCTCCAAAGTGAAAGATTATAACAATGCTAAGAAATGAGAGCTAAAATGCATTAAGATCTATGAAAATAAGAGCAGCATAAGTTTGCTTTTAACAATTAAGAATTAGGGGCCCATTGAGCTTAAAATTCATTCTATTTATAGAAGAATTTGGTGAATGAGAGGTTAGAATTGAAAGTGGAAGAGAGGTGGAGATTGAATCTTTGGTGATCCATGTGAGGTGATCCAAGTGATTTAACTCTCATTGGCTAGGGATTTGACTTTCCCTTTTGCAAATGGAGTTGTAATTTTGGATTTTTTTAATTCCTTTTTATTAATTACTTTAGCCATGTTTTTTATTGAATTGATTTGATTTAATTGGCTAAGGCAATTAATGTAATTTAGTGATTATTTCCCTTAGGAGATTAAATTTTATTTAAATGAATTATGCCAATAAATTGAAGAATTGCCTTGACATAATTAGGGGTATGATCACACTTAGGAAAAATAGGGTCTATGGTCAGAGAAGACCAAATTAGGGTGGTTACAATACTATATTGCTCATTCCTTCCCATTTTCATCTTGTTGTGCTAAGCGTGCCCCCAGTGAGGTATCAGTTGCTCAAACATTTAGTAATAATGGCTTTCTGCAATTAGAGCCATTAGGATTGGTGCATTTTATAGATATTATTTTAGTTTATTGAATTATGTCTCACATGCTTCATTCCATTTATGTGTGATACCTTTTTGCATGAGCTTAGTAAATGGTTAAGTTGTTTTTCCACTAGTTGGGCAATGAACCTTTAGATTGATTGTAACTTACCTTGTAAGGACCTTACTTGACTGATATTTTTGGGTGGTGGCATTTCCATGGTTGCTTTTACCTTCTCTAGATGAACCTCAATTCCCTTAGCTGAGACAATGTATCCTAGAAGCTTTCCCGAAGTAACCCCAAATGTATACTTCTTTGGGTTTAATCTGAGTTTAAATTGTTCCATCTGATCTAGAATTGTAGCTAAATCCTTCAAATGATCTTGTCTATTGTGAGATTTCCCTAGGGTATCATCAACATAATATTCCATGTTTTGTGCATCATGTCATGGAAAATTCCTGTCATTTCTTGTTGATATGTCGCTCCTGCATTCTTGAGTCCAAACGGCATAACGTTTGAGCAAAATGTTTCACATGGACATGTGGAAGTTGTTTTTTATTGATCTTCAGGGGCAATCTTAATTTGGTTGTAACCTGAGAATCCATCGATTAATGATAACATCTCGTATCCCACTGTGAGATCCACAATGACATCTTTGCTTGGTAATGGGAAGTCGTCCTTCGTAAATGATTTTTTTACATCACGGAAATTTATGCACACCCTGATAGACTTTTTGTGTTTTGATACTTGAACACTATTGGATATCCATTCTGAATATGCAATAGCTCTGATAAATCCTGCTTTTTATAGCTTTTCCAATTCTGCTTTCATTAGTAGCACAATATGAGGATGCATTATTCTTATCTTTTGATTAATAGGTTTGACTCATGGAGTCATAGACACATGATGCATGATTAGATCAGGATCCCGTCTTGGCATATCAAAATAAGACCATGCAAAATTTATCTTCTTTTCTCTGAAGAATTGTGTGAATTCTTGTTTCTCCTCAGCAGATAAGATTGAGCAATGTGTATGATTTGTGGCTTCTCTTCTATGCCAAGATTGATCTATTGAGTAGTTTCTATGAGAATCAGAGACCGTTCCTTTGAGTGTTCTAGGAGAATATCAAGTTTTCCATCCTCTAGCGGTTTTCACTATCAGATACGTCCTTTATTTTTCCTCTTTTTGTGATTTGATACTACCATAGAATGGTTTTCACCCTTAGATCTTTGATTTATTTTCTTTCTACTTTTGTGATTAAAAAACTTGATATCCCCCCTCGCGTTAGATTCACTAGTGGAAGATGTTGCATGTTCTACCGTATTTAGATAATAAGTTATGGCATGGTCATTGGGAAACATGGGTATATCCATAGGTTTAGATAAGGTCCAGTCGATAAGTTCAGGGTAGATTAGGTGTAATTTTTTATTAGGATTAGCTTCAATTGTTTCAAGTGTCATGATTGAATTGTTCTCATAGCTTTCAAATGTATCGACGAGGTCTTTAACAATGTCATCCTGAAGATTGTTTAAATCATCAAGAGTCTCACTATTCTCACTCGAGTCATCATCAATATTATATAAACCGAATTTGAAAGGTTGTACACCTGAGATTTTCCCCTCTTCTCTCCCTTGTATCACATTATTAGAATTGGTTCTTTCCCATATTATGTGAAACTCTTCTGGTGTGGTCAAGACTCCTGTATCGACATCAATTATACTAGGGATCACCACATTATCAAAGTCAGCAAAAAAAATTGTATTATGAGAAGTGTTATAACTTTCTCCTCTTTCCCATTGAGGTGCATATTGATGAATCACATCTATTTTGACATCCATAGTTGCATCAGAGGATGAGTCCCATTCACATTCATTGGAATCTGTGTCAGTATAATGTGGCCATTCTAGAACATGAGTAATTGTTACTATTTGTCCCCAGTTAGGATGGCATTTTTCTTGTTCATTGGCTTCCTCATCCGACGCATGTCCCTAAGAAATATGTTGGTTTTCCTCAAGTTTTTGATGAGTTGGTTGTTGTGTGGATGTTTCTTCTTCAGTCTTAGTTTCTTGATCCCTCAAAAATGAAGGAATGTAGAGTTCTCCTTGATAATAAGGATTTTCTTCATGGATATGTGACAATATTTCATAGGAGATATGGACAATCTCCATTTCCTCTTTAGATTCTTCCTATTCTTCATCAAATATTGGGCCATCCTGAATGAGTGGAATTTGTGTTTCCTCTCTGTACTCTATGCTTGTTTTATCTTTGGGATCTCTGAATTGTGTAAGAATTGGATCGACAAGACCTTTATTCTTTCCTATGGGTCCTTGTCCTTGATATCCCATTTGTTGCACGATATTAAGACCATGTCCATATTGTTGAGTTTCTATCTGGACATGTTTAATGTCTTGATGATATTCATCATTTTCCTTATTTAGCCATTTGAATACCTCATTGTCTTCCTTCTCTTCCTCCACTGATTTGCCTCTTACAAAAGTTCTGTTATAGATAGTTTGTGGTTTAGGCTTTGCTGATATTGTGGATGATGAAGGTCTTCCTTGTAATCTTTTTGAGAGAGGTAATGTTGTTACTGAAAGTAGTTGATCTACTTTGTATTCACCCATCCCAGTATCTTGCAACTTTAGTTTCTTTTCAAAGTCTCGTAGCATAGTTGTTGTGGAACTTTTTGGAAGTTGAGATTTGGTAGCTTCTCAGTTATGTGGGACCATCCTTTCGCTTGATTGACAGACATTATTACAGGATTGAAAGTATCTTGTGATTGCCAGGATTGTGATCTCTTCTCCATTATGAGAAAATTTTAAGTATTGATGAAAAGTTGAGGGCACAATTTGCATCTCATGTATCCAAGGTCTTCCCAAGAGAATATTATATGATAGGTTAAGATCTAACACTTGGAATACTACATTTCTTTCTATGGCTCCCACTCTGATAGGCAACATTACCAACCCTTTAGATGATCTTTCTTCATCATCATATGTCTTAATAGTTATCCTATTTTTAGGGTCAATATATTCATATGAAAATCCCAATGCTTTGATCAAACCTAGAGTACAGATGTTTAAGCATGCCCCTCCGTCTATCAATACTCGTTTCACGTGATGTTTATAGATTAGCATTTCTATATGCAAAGGAAAATTGTGTGGGTGACTTAGAGAATTGTTATCTTCCTATGAGAATGATAGGTAGTGAGGTGTGGTCAAGTGTCCAACTATGGCTTGGAATTTATCAACATCTAAATTGTTAGGAACATTTGTTTCAACCAAATATTTTTCCAAAATCTCTTTATGTGATGGAGAAATTTTAAGCAGTTCAAGAATAGAGATTTGCGCAGGGGTTCTCTGCAATTGATCGACCAAATTGTAATTATATGAAGAGGATGATGAATCTTGTTTGGTTTAGGTTAATTTTGATGATGTAGGCAGTTTTGAAGAATCTCCTTTCAATGTCACTTTACCCCGAGTCCTTGTTACTGCATTAGTGGGCTCACCCTTTTGTTTGTCTTTGATTATTATCACATTGATGTGTTGGTACCAAGCTTCCAACATGTTGATAGTGTTTTCATGTGAATAAGTATAATTCACCTGATTTCCCTTGGAATTTGATGATTCTTCTTTCTCATAATTAGGCCAAAGTGTCTTAAAGACCATGTGATCTTCATTTTTCTTGTGTTCATCCACTGTGATGACCTTGTTGTCTATTAGGTCTTATAGAAAATGCTTGAGTTTAATGCACTCATTCATTCTATGGCCCTTGTTTTGATTATACTTGCAATAATGAGTGTCATTCCACCATTTCAGTTTAACTGGTGGTTTGTATGGTCTTGATTCAGGTAGCATAATAACCTTGTGAGATATAAGTTTGCGTAACGTTGATTCAAGAGACTCTCCATGAGGTGTAAATATGTGTTTAAGACCATTTGTGAAAGGTGGTTTCGATTGCTTGGATTCTTGATTAATGGTGCAGGAGCACCCAAACTGAACCAACTATTCCTATGGACCCTAGGGGTTCTCTCAAGGTCCTAAGAGGCCTTTACAGATGCTAGGACATTGGGTTAGACACTGGATCAACATGTACGGTCATAGTACCAAGATTGGCACATTATGAGCCCTTGGCTCACTATGAGTCATTTATGATCCCAAACCCTAGTTATAGGTTATTTTTGAGTTTTTAGTGTTTGGATCCACTAGGGATCACCTAAATAACATCTTGACCAAATTTGGTCACTGGATTTGTAAAAGTGAAAAAAATGTAAAAGTTGCTCAAAAGTTGTCAAGCAACTTTTGAGCAAACTTAACAACTTTTCAAAAACCAACTCCCAAATGGCCAAGTCAGTTCAAAATTTTCATGTAACCGTTGGGAGAGCCTACAATAGCCCTTTCAGGCAGGTGGTAGGTTGATGATGTACTTTGGCATTTTGAAATCAATAAAGATAACCATTTTCTTGCATTCTAAAGGAAACAGTCACCGTGTATGGTCGGGTACGGACAGAGGGGCATGTGAGTCTGACACCAAGAGTTAGGGGTATGAATTTTATTCCATTTGGTTTTGGTCTCATGTCTTGATTGATTGTTGTTTGAAAGTTATCCAATTTACAAACTCACTGCCTGAATTGTAGGCCCTAATTCAGGGTTTCTTAGAAAATTAAGTGTATCTTCACTTTCCACCATGGGAATTCAATGACCCTTTGTGGAAAGCTTTTTATTATGATGTTTTTCAATATTCTGCAAGATAGGTTCTTCAAGTTGTAGGGAAATGGCAATGGAGTGATGCCCTAGGTGTATATTCACATGTATGCACCTATCTAGAATTAGGACAACAGTCATAATTTGAGTTTGGGGATTGAACAGAAGCCCTAAGTCAAAGGAAGAGTCATTTGTGTACACCCTCACATGATCCAATCATTAGTTTGTGCATTGGATGCATCTAGAAAACACTTGTAGTGTAAATGGAGGCCTAATTAGGGCTAATTGCATAAGCAAATTTGTGTTTTACATTGTCTCTTTCTCACTTCCAAATCCTAGGGATTTAGTCCAAAGTCTTAGGCCATAAAGGGTTCTTGAATCCCCAATCAGTTCATAGAGTCATGTGTAAGAATCTCACTTGAGATCAAGTTTCCCTCTAAAAAAGGCTACAAGCATTATTTTGGTTTTGTGAAGCAACCATGTCTTATAGATTTCATTTGAGTGAAAGAACCATTGTAACTACTCAATAGGGACCTAAATATACCATACCTACAAGAATAGGTCACCCCTGATCCTATATGTCAATTTGGGGGTATTCTTGTGTTTAAGGGCCATTATGCTTATGAGGCCAACCTAGGTAGTTGGTGTTGAAGGATTAATAAGACCTAGTGGTTAGGTTGCCCTTGGGGTTTTGGGGTTGTGAGAACCTTAATCAAGTCCTTCTTCTACACTTGTGATAAGTGTCAAGCATTTTGCCTTCATAAAGTTGGTGGTCTAGGGTACCTTGCCCTAATTTGAGACCTCAAACAAGCTTCCAGTTGCCCACTTTGCATCAATTAATTTGCATGTTTGATGTAGTATTAGGATCCTTTGGAGGATTAATAGTAGAGAGATTGAATGCTGGTTGCTTCAGTTTTATATTTTGGGCATCTACTACTCCATCATTGACAGCATTCTGATTTTTGTTCCAATACTTTGATTTGTCTTGGTTTCAATTGGTATTATTATTGTAAGATCCCTTGGATTCTTTATAGATTTTAATATCTCCTTTCCTAACCAAGGTTCAATTTTGACTCTCATTTCTATAAATTTTTCAAATATTGGAATGCATTGTAATTGAAGATAGTGATTCATTTCTGTTACAAGATTGTTTACAAAAATGTCTGTCTTTTCCATTTCAGGAATCAAATGAGGATATCTTACAAATATTTTCCTCCATCACTGCAAGAATGATATAAATGGTTCTCCAATATGTTGCTCAGTGTTACATAGATCAATCATTGTGGTAGGATGTTGAATATTGTAGGAATAATGTTGCATAAATCGATCTATTAACTCTTCAAAAGTTTTAATTCCATGAGGTAGTTTGGAGAACCATTCTGCTGCTTGTCCACTTAAGTTACAAGGAAACAGTTTCATCAGGTTCGTCTGTTTGTGAATAAACTCCATAATAAGAGTATAAAAATCTTATATATGATCTTGAGGGTCTATAACTCTTGTATACTTGTCGTACTTTGATATATCCACATTGGGTGGAAATGGCGACATGTGTAGACTACGATCAAAAGGCATAGGACAAAGTGTGTTGATTGAATATTTCTTTGGAATAATATCCTTTTCCTTCTTAATGTCTATGATTTGAGTTTGTAATGACTCAACTTGTTTGATAAGAGTAGCCATGGGATTTTCCTCTACATGTGGTTTAAGTTGTTCTATATCAAAATCTTGAGGTAATTTGATTCCCATAGAGGTTAAATGCACAAAATACTTTTCTTTGTCAGCGATTAGGACTTTGTCCATGATCTTTTGAAATATTGTGTCATGTTGGACTTTCTAAATTTATTCTTCGATTATTTCTTCTTCATTTTCAGTATTGGCATGATTGTCCTACTCATTCTCAATTCCATCCATGTTGTTATCAGTTTAAGATTCGAGGTCTATAGTTTGATTATAGATGAACAGGTTTTGATATTGATCTGGTTGTGCTTGTGGTATGATTCTTGTCCAAGGTATATGTCTAATAACTATTTGTTCATAGCAACAACTTCATGTCCACGCCATGTAAGATTGGAAGATACTTGATTTGAAAATATGATCAATCTATCACCTATAGTTTTAATGTTTGATAGACTAGCCTAGAAATTGGTCAAAGTTTGATGAAAAGTGATAATGTAGAATAGACGATGTTTGAGATCTTGATGAAGGTTAGATTGACTTTGATAGTGATCTCTAAACAAGAAAAGGTTGATATGAATAATTGAGACTAGCATTAGGTTGTTGAAACAAAGAGAAATTGGATTGATCTTCTAAAACCAAAGTTTGATGTTATGCACTTGTGATGTTTGGACTAGAAATAGAATTTTCTAAGAATTTCCCCAAAAGTGAGCTAATTTTGATAGAAATAGTACATAAATGACCTTTATTTTGACCAAAAATGAGACAAGGACCAAACAAAATGTTTTAAGACCCACATTTTTGTGCAAAGGACAACTTTGTGAGAATGTGTCTAGGTGACAACTGGAATAATTTACAAAGTTTCCAACATTTTTGGTGTGTTTATAGGTGTCTTCAAGTGTTCAATTAGGGATACACACACACAAATAAAAATGATTTTATCCTATTTTGATAGAATTATTTGTTTTTAGAATTTTTGTGATTAGGTTTATAGCAACAAACACACCTATCCCTATAGAATTGGCATAACTTGAAAATCTTTTCTCGTAGACTCAGGTACACACTCAAAAGATAATCAGAATACATACATCACCAAGCACACAATGACTTCAGTCATGATGTCATATTATCCAACTCTAAATGACATGAAATGAAGAGTATCTTGGGGAAATTATTATTTTCCTTACACAAAGATTATCACCTTTTGGGGGTGAACCAGGTGGCTTCTATGGTAGAGATTCTAGTATGGGTCTCCGTTCGATTGTATCCTTTGTATATGTGTAAGCATGATTGAGACGTATAGTCCCACAGAATGTCTTGGCACAAGAAGTCATGTAAACGTGATTGAGACTGTTAGGCCCTACTTTGTGTTAGACATGAGCTAAGTATAAGCTCAAATGACATCTGACTCTTGAGGCTTTGACCCCAAAGAGTAATTTTTTTTAACATGAGTTGGAGTGGTGTGGCTCACACCTCGTCCTCACGTGGGTTGTTCCCAAGAGATTTTTTTCCTCAACTGACAGGCCCATCTAAAGGTAAACCAAGTGAACTAGGTGGCTTCTATGCTAGAGATTCTAGTACGGGTCTCCGTTCGATTGTATCCTTTGTATCTATTTAAGCACGATTGAGACGTATAGTCCCACAGAATGTCTTGGCACAAGAAGTCATGTAAACGTGATTGAGACTGTTAGGCCCTACTTTGTGTTAGACATGAGCTGAGTATAAGCTCAAATGACATCTGAATCCTGAGGCTTTGACCCCAAAGAGTAATTTTTTTAACATGAGTTGGAGTGGTGTGGCTCACACCTCGTTCTCACGTGGGTCGTTCCCAAGAGATTTTTTTCCTCAACCGACAGGCCCATCTAAAGGTAAAAATCAATAAAGAGAATTGGCAACTTAGGAGTCCAGGTTTCTGATTCTTTACAAGGAAGAAGAACATACTCTCCTATCCATGTCATTTTATCCTATCAAACACACAAGACAATGATTCATTTACCACAAATTTGATCTCAAAACTTAACTTGATTTTTGAGTTTCTAATTTTCCATGAAGGAAAAGAGCATAATCCTCTAGACAACTTAAGATTCAACTCCAAATTTAAAATTTAGTGACTAAAGAAAAACTTAATCAAGCACAAAGTTTGATTGATTTTCACAAAGACAACTTGCATTTACACTTGTTAGTAGTTTTGCATGTTTTAATCCACTTCTTTCACCAAGGTATCTTTGGCATGCATCTTGCAAAAACTTGTAAGGATGTCTCAAATGATAAAAATCACAAAAACATAACAAGTTAGTTGATTAATACTTGAATTTTCTAAGAAAATAGGTTGTACATTTTTCTCTTGGGTTTACAGATGACAAAATAGTAACCGTAGACGATGTTTCCTAGAAATGATGAAAGATTAACCCAAAATGACTAAAGATCCTGAAAATGACTAAAGGAACACCATAAATGATTAAAGACTCTAGAAAATAAGAAGAAAGAGGAAAACCTTACATTTTGTTTTGGAGGAGAGTGTGCAATAGATCTGAAAAGATTAAAATCTTAATTGAAATGAATTGAAGACAAATACTAACCTCAAAGTATAGCAAATATGGGAATTGTTGTTTTCTAGTGTCTGTACTGAGTTTCTGGAAATTTTGCAGCCTGCCCTAGCTTGGAAACACAAAGACGGAGAAAACCCAGAAATATTTTTCTTTTCTGAGCAAGGTCGACCTTGACCCAAATATGGGGGCACAATAGTACCCCTTTATGTCAACCTTGACCCAAATACGGGGGCACAATAGTACCCCTTTATGTTGACCTTGACCTGCACTATTTCGACAGAAAATCTGTTCACATATCTTGAAAGTTTGCCAAAAAGGGTATATGAATCTGCTCTATAATTTTCTGTTATGTACATGTACCTGCAAGAAAAAAAAAGTTTTTTTCTTGTTTAGATGGGGGGTTTGCCTTGGTTAAACCCCAATTTTGGAATTAACCTTGAAATAGAATTGAAATTGCAATAATAAACAAAGTAAATAGAACAATTCACCTTGCTTATGTTGAAACCCTTGTGGAGGATTCTAATCCTTGAATCCACAAGTATGGATGCTCCAAAGGGATGTAGAATTGTAGGATGTAGGATGTCTCAAATCAATTTCCTTTAGATCTTCAACACCAATCTTGAATGGATCTTGGAATAGGAAGAGGCTTGAATGGATATGGATGGAGAAATCTTCAACAAAAGTGCTCCATAAAGCTTGAATCCTTCAATGGCTACTAATGGATCTCCTTGATGAATTGAATCTTGAATGCTTGAATGATTGAACGCTTGAAAGTAGACGATCACTTTGATAGATTATGCGTAGATGATATATGATGGAAAATGAGAGGAGAAGGCTTCCTTATGTACTAGTATAGGGCACAAACTTCTAGAGAGGCCAACTTATGAGAAATAAATTCCAATTAGGCTCATACCCCTAGAAGTGGACCTATATTAAATATCTTTTTAAGAGTCGCCACTTCGGAGCCCGAAACAACTGACCCGAAAGCGGGAAATAATTCTTTCTAAACCACCACATTCAAAAATCTTTGAAATTTGAAATTTGGACCTTGGGTTAGGGTTGAGGTTGACCCTAACCTAGGTCAAGGTCAAGGTCAACCTTGACCTAGGTCAGGGTCAAGGTCTACCTTGACCCAGAAGGTCTACCTTGACCCAGAAGGTCAACCTTGACCCTGAGGTCAAGAAACTCAAAATCTCAGAGTAGGATACCAGAAATAGGTAGGAGAGAAGAGGAAAACAGGCCAGGACAGGGGAAAAACAAAATCCAAGTCAAAGACCCATTCAAGGTGTTTGAAATGACCCCAAACCACTTACTCGGGGGGCTAAACCAGTCCTAAATGGAAGTGCTTCCATTTTCTGATGATACATTTAGCCCCCACTTTAGCAAGAGTACGGACTCGATGCAAACTCTTGGTAAAGGAGATCACAAAGAAAATATAATCTTACTGAAATGCAAGGGATAAAGCAATCCTCAATCCCCCAGGGACTCAAGTCTTTTTCAACCCCAAGATTACAATAAGAGAGACATCACCAGTCAAAGAAAAAGAGAGAGAGGGCGTGATTACCTCGCCCAGTGAGAACATATGTCCCATTGTGAATCACACAAGGAAACAGTGCAACTGGAAAGATGGAGTTGAACTGCCTAATGAATGTGGCTACTCACTAGTCAACCCATCAAGGATTCACCCTCATGAATATTCAATTCCAAAAAAGCAAAGCCAAAACTAGAGAGATCCAGTCTTAAGGACACCTTTCAACCTTAAGGGATCAAAACTTTGTAAATTGAAATTGGAGGGATAAAGAGATCCTAAAAGGTAAAAATCCATGCTTTAAGGATTATTCTCTAATCCATAAAGGAAAAAAAAAATTTAAGTTTGAAAATATTTTGGAAGTGTGTGTGCAAAAAGTGAGCAGAGCGTATGCCCCCACGTTAAAGTAATTTCTAACACTTCAACAAGAGCAATGGCTTTAACGAAAGCATAAAAAACTCCATTGATTACATTTCCACTATGAGATGCCCCAAG
>MU227200.1:628378-665634 GCA_018584345.1 Thuja plicata | reverse complement strand
CTCTATCTCTATCCCATTATCTCTTCATGTCTCTACCCATATATTTCTACATCTCTCTATCTCTCTATATATCACTTCTTATCTCTACCTTTATCTTTTAATGTCTCCTTCTCTCATTATACCCCCCTCTCTTCCCTCGTCTCCTCTCCATATTGGTCTCCTCCTCCATCTCATTTATGAAAATATGAATTCAAAATAAAATAAATTGCATGCATTTCATGTTGTTGAGTAGTTATTGTAAATTTATGCACTTTTAATATTGTATTAGGGATGAAAAAAACTTCACCACTCCTTTCAAACAAGCACTTTCTAGTTATTATTTTTAGAGTATCTTGTATCACTATTGATAGAAGCCATAACTAAATCATCCTGACATGGAACATATGTAATTTCATTATCTCATTATCCTTCAATTATTTCCAAATGGATGGCTCTGGTCTACAACAATGAGTCTAGCTAGGGAATGCTTGTCCTAGCCTTCCCTTATGTTTTCCTATGTTGGTGTGTGTGGGTCTATGTGGAAATTTTGTATGGTGATCATAGGCGGTTTCATGAGGTTTAGAGGGGTATTTTGTGCTCAGATAGGGGAGTGTCATTTTGGAGGGAGGGTTTTCTTTACGGGTGCATATTTGTGCAATTTTGTGTGTGGGATCTTTAAGGGATTTGATTCATGCATGATTGTGGGGTGCAGATTTATTGTTCTCTACAAGTTTTTGGAGTAAGGCGGGCATTTTTATGGGAGTGTGAGGGTTTTATGTTTGTGGTGTATAAAGGTCTTGCATGGATGCAATAATTAATATTATTGGAGGATTAAGCATGAAATATAAAGATGCCATGATTGATAGTGGTTCTTCCTTGTGCATGCATGAGAATCCATCATTTGGTGCAACCGGTATAGACATGGGAGAACATTATTCTTAGACTGGGGCTTTTAGAGCTAAGAATGTTAATAGATTTCTAGCTAAGAGTGATAACATACTGGTTTTTGTGATTCCTCTAGATTTTTTTGAGGAGGATATTGATTATTTATCTAATCATGCTCTAATATGAAAGTTCATGGGAATTTGAGTGTCATTTCCCTTTTTGGAGTCATGGGCCCATCGCACATGGAATCTAGATGGGGAAATTGAAGTGGTGTTGGTTTCCAATAGCTATTTTTTGGTGGTCTTTTCATGTATGTAAAACAAAAATAGGGCTTTTGAAGGAGGTCCCTATTTTTATAACCAAGTGGGTTTATTCATCAAGCCATGGCATGATCGATTCAATCCTACTGAAGATCTTGCATCGAGAGTTCCCGTATGGGAGAGGCTTCCATGGTCCCCACTGGAATTTTGGAGAGATGCCATCTTCAACTTGGTTGCAGCACAACTAGGCAAGCTAGTGGGCCCTCAAGCCAAATAATGGAAAAAAAAGGTAATCACTTATGCTCATGTTTATATCAAAATTGATCTAAGTAAACCATTCCTTAATTCTATGGAGATTTTTCTTGGGTCCAAATATTGGATTCAACAATTAGATTATTAAACTTTACCTTTTTGTTGTCGAATATGTCATGAATATGGTCATTTTAAGTGAATTTGTTCGAAATATAACCATGCATGGCCAACCAATAATGGGTCCTCCCACCCATTACCTAAGAAAGAGAAAGGAAAAGCTCCAATGGTGGAAGAAAAAGAGGGGTTCATTCTTATCAAACCAAGAAATAAGGGTATAGGGAAGAAGAGATCATTCAAAGAAAGATAAGCCAATGAGGTTTTTAACAGGTTTGACACACTTGACAATTTGAATCAGTTTGATGATGATTTAGTAGGCATGCCTATTCGTTCATAGATTCAAGGAATGGTTCAAATATATGTTAAGAAGGATATTGATCCATAGGTTGAAATTCAAGAGGAAAATCCTAAGGCCCAAATAGATACAAATATCCCCCTATTTTTTTCAGGCCCACCAGAAGGAAATGGGAGTAAAGAAGAAAATATGTGTTCAAGTAGTTCTACCCAAAGGATTAATATGGAGAAAAAAACTTTAGATGGTGGTAAAACTAAGGGATGGTGGTAAAAATAAGGGTTCTTAGTTGGCTTTGGGTCAACAACAAAATACTATTAAAAAGGGTGTTTTGGAAAAATCCTCCCATAACAAAGGGGAGGAAGAAATATCGGGAGAAGGTAAAGCTAATTGGTGAGAAACTGGTTGAGTCTGGTTTGGTAAAGATTATTGATTATCATTTCTCTCCTTCTAAAAAATGATAGTGTTATCGTGGAATGTAATGGGGTTGAATAACATCCCTAGACAAAAAATTATTTGTGAATTGACTAGTTTTCACTCTCCTAATGTGTTGTTTATTCAATAATCTAACTTACCTGGTATGCTTAATAAGGCATCTGAAATATGGGCTCATCGCCAATTCCAATGTATTGGGGATAAAGGAAAATAAAGGGTTATAGCTTGTCTTTGTGACCCACACAAGCTTGTGCCTATTTAGTGGATTTCTAGTAGGTCTTCATTTTCAATGGTTGTTAGAGTTGTGAGACTGATGAAAATATCCTTCTTACTAATGTTTATGATCCAACACGTTTTATTGGAAAATCAATGCTTTGGTCTCACATCAGATATGTTAGATCTCTTGCAGGGGATTTCAATCCTATATCTTGTTTGGATTACAGTAGAGGGAGCAAAAATATACTTGATCCTTTTGTGGGGTTGCTAAGAGATAATATTGAGTTCTTGAGAGTTGTGGATGCAAAGCCTACTAATGGTTTGTTCAATTGCAACAATAGAAGATGTGGGGGAGAAGCTATAGTTGAGAGACTAGATAGATTTTTGGTTTCTTGTTACTGGATGGGTGACACTTGGGTAACTAGCTCTGAGATTTTAGACTAGAGGGGTTCTGACCACTGGCCAATCAAGTTCATTGCTACTCACTTTTGGGTTTCAAAAAACTCATCATTTAAGTTTTAGCTTATGTGGCTTCAAGATTATTCTATCCAAAACCTTATGCTAAGTTGGTGGTAGGAAGGAAAATTGGCCTATGGTACTGTTATGTACTATTTTGTCAAGAAACTACAACATGTCAAGTATAGGATTAAGAGATGGAACAAGATGCTTTGGAAACATCTTATCAGCAAAGTTGCAGACACAATCTTGGGTGGATGACATTACTCTCCAAATCAGAGATCAATGGGTTTCAGAGGAGTTGTATAGAGAGGAATCCATGACAGTGAAGGAATTGGAGGAATGAGAGATTCATGAGGAGATCTACTAGAATCAAAAGGCTAGAGTGGATTGGCTTCAAGAAGGGGACAAGAAAACAAAGTTCTTCCACAACTCTATAAAGGATGGGAGGCGTGATAATATTATCACATCCCTCACCTCTCTTGAGGACATCCCCCTCTCCTCTATGAGGGATATTAACTAGGAGGCTATTAGGTTCTTGGAGTCCCTGTTTGTTGAGAATTCTCAGCTTGCTAATATGGAAGAGGGTTTAGTGCTAGATTGTATTTATGCTCTAGTTTCTGCTAATATGAATATAAATATTTGTACACCTATTTCCTTGGAGGAAGTTGAAGGGGTGGTGTTTGGGATGAAGAAAAGTAAAGATATTGGCCATGATGGATTCCCTATTGAATTGTTTCAATAATTCTAGGAGATAATCAAGTTGGATCTCTTAGAGGTGGTGCAAGAATCTTATAGAAACAAGAAGATGCTAAGGGATATGAATGTCACCTTCCATTATCTTATACCTAAAAAGGAGGGAGCTAACTCCTTTAGCTCCTTTCATCCTATTTATTTGTGTAATGTAGTTTACAAAATAATAACAAAAATTATTATTGATAGACTCAAATTGTGGTTACCTAAATTGATCTCTGAAGAGAAAGGAGGTTTTTTAGCTAGGAGACAAATTCTTGATGGGGTTATCATAGCAACCTAAGCTAATCATTCTATGTAATATTTAAAGGAAGATTCCATGTTTATAAAATTGGACATGGCCGAGGCTCATGAGAGAGTTAAATAGAGCTTTCTTTTCCAAATTCTTAAAGCTTTTAGTTTTGGCAGGGAATGGATTAATTGGGTTATGAGTTGTAATACTACCCCATCTTTTGTTGTTCTGATCAATAGTGAACCTATAAAAATTTTTGAATCCTCAAGAGGCTTAAGGAAAGGTGATCCTCTTTCCCAATTCTTGTTTATCCTTATGGTAGAAGGGTTAGGGAGATTCATTAAATCTCGGGTTCAACAAGGTTTGGTCCAAGGTTGGAATTGGGGCAATGGTATCCCTCCTTCTTCTCACCTCCAATTTGTTGATGACACAAATTTGATGGGTGCTCCCAGACTCCTTAAGACCACAAATCTTAGAAAATCCCTTATGATGTTGGAGCATCTTAGGTTCTTTGGCAATCCTGATCAACCAAAAATATGTTTGTTCTAGTTCTTTAGCTTGTTTGGAGGCTGCTCAGTAAAGTGTTCGGTAACTGTTGTTGCTCGGTTAATTGTTTTGTCCTTCTTTACCGACGGGTCTCGGTAAATGTTGGTTTCTTGGTGGTTTCTTTCACCAAGTTGTTTTTGTTGCTTGGTCATCTTCTTACCGAGTCATTGTTGTTACTCAGTTGGGTTTTCACCAAGTTGTTTCTGTTGTTCTGGACGACTTCTGCATTTAATTTCTGTAGCGTAATTAATGTGGGATCTCTCATTGGGATGTGTGTGGACCTAAATCTAGGTCTTTACTATTTCCTATGTTGGATCTTTAGGATCTGAGCGCCGACCTCATTGGTGGACTCTTGTATACATTTGGTTTTCTGTCCTTAGATTAGGACCAATTTTTGGTTAGAAGATAGTGTTAGAAGATTCAAATCGCAGGCCTGTGACCTTGTATATATCAAGATTATTATGTAAACATCTAAATGTATATGGCCAAAACTGGGAAGGCCTTACAACCCGACATGTAATGAGTTTGTTGAATTAATATAAAGTATCTGTTTTTTCTTCTCTCCCTTTATGTGTTGTTGCTTCCTTGTTGTTTTGCAAGTTGGTTTGGATAGCTAGGAGTGCCTTGGGCCTCTGTTCTCCATACCCTCCTTGTGTCACCTTAATATTTATTTCGTGGACTTTGGACATTAAATTAATGAAGATAAGTACTTTATTTTATTTTTCAATACGCCTCTGACTATTCAAGCCAGGATTGCAAGCATCCTTAAATACCAAGTTGGAGCTCTTCCTCTTTTGGGATTCCTCTATCTCTAGGGGATTCTTGCAAGATATTTTGGATAAAATTGGCAAGAAGGTGAGTCATTGGACTTATAGATGGCTATCTATTGCTAGAAGAATGATCTTCTTGAAGTCTGTGGTTCAAGCTCTTCCTCTATATGAATATTGTTTTAGACTACCTCAGTAAGCTTTATTAAGGAATTTGACTCCTATCTAGGCAATTTTGTGGAGTGGTAATATGTTCTCTTCAAAGTGGAGTTTGGTAAAAAGGGTTTCTGTTTGTCGAGAACTTAAAAATAGTAGTCTCGATTTACATCATGCAGGTGTGAATGGGTGTGCTTTGGTTGGTAAGATATTTTGGAGACAGTGCATTTGTCAAGATCAATATTGGGATAAAATCCTCAATTTAAAACATTTGGGGGGAGTGGATGGTAGGGATGTTCCTAGATGTAAGATAATAGATAAAGGTTCTATGATCTAGAACACTCTTAGAAGAGGAGCACAATTTATTAAGCAAGGGTTTTTCTAGATTTGTAATAAAGGAGTTAAAGCCCTATTTTGACATGATTGTTGGGATGGATTCCCTCCTATTATTTCATAGTTCCCACAACTTCTGTCTATTTGTGATAGAATTCTTGAATATGGTTGGTATAGAGTTGAGGATTTTAAAGTGTTCAAGTGTTCGAGATTAGGGGAAGTGGCTAGATGGAAAGAAGCACACGAATGACCTATTGGAGGATTATATGAGGTCTAAGATTAGGAGCTAGGTAGAATTCTAGCAGGAAGAATGTGTAATTCCCTAAAGGGGCAGGATGTTCTTGCCTGGGGCCCATACCCAAAAGGAAAATATTTGGTATCTTCAAGATACTTGGAATCGAGGACAGATTGACTCGTGGACAAGTGAGTGTGCCTTGGCAAAAGCAAGTTTGGAATATGTTCTCTTAGCCTAAGTGCAATTTCTTCCTATAGATGGTGGTTCATAATAGATGTCCTACTTGGAAAAATATTTAGAAAAGGGGATTTCAAGGACCTTTTGTGTGTTTCTTATGTAACAACAATGAAGAGAGTACTCATCTTTTTTTTTTCCAGTGTGCCTTTTCTAAGGAAATTTGGCATTTTTAGTGAGATGTTTGGAAACACAATTGTGTTTATGCTAGTATTCTGGTAGAGTTCTGGAATAGTCTTGGTAGACCCTTGGGTACAACTTCCTTCTTCTGGGTTGCTTGGGATATTGGTTCATCCTTTATTATTTGGCAATTGTGGTTGGAAAGAAACTGTAGGATTTTTTAGGATAAGAGGATGTTGGTTCAGGAGGTATGGAAAAGAATTGTTATTATGTTGTAGGAAACTTTGTTGGCAAAATGTGATCTCTTAGTGGATGTGGAAGTGATATTCCTATTGTTCAGAATTTGAATGTTTTGGGGGGAGTTAGAAATTCAACCCTTTCTCTTGGAGGATTCGACAAAGCAAGAGTCTGCATGCTAAGAAGAAGGCTCAGTGTGATGGAAAATAGTCTCCTCCACCCTTGGGATTTCTTAAGATTAACACTGATGGCTCCTCACGAGGAAATCCAAGTCATGGAAAATTGAGGGTATTGCTAGAGACATCTTTGGAAATGTGTTTTTATTATTTTCTAATTATAAAGGCTACCACACTAATACCTTATGGAGGTTTTGGTTGTTATTTTTGCTCATGAACAAGGATGCGTTCTTGGTTGGTACAAGGAAATCTGTGAGTCTGACTCTCAAGATGTGATGAATATACTAAATAAATAGAGATTGGAGGAGGCTGACTGCATCTAGCATGGTTGGTAGACAAATTTTGAGTAGGGTTGAATCTTTGGAGTCAATTTCTATTTTCTATATTCCCAGGGAGTGGAATAAGAGAACATATTGTTTGGCTAAGTGGGCTTTTGAGAGGATCCTTGGTTGGAATATAGGTGGAAGAGGTGGTTTGCCTCCGGATTGTGCTCAAACTCTTGATAAGTTGGTTAGGGATGATATGTTAGGGTAGGTTGTAGCCTTGTGGGTCGCTTGTTGGCTATTGCTTCTTGTAATTGGGTTTCTCTTTCTATTTCAATAAATTTTTACACCTTTAAAAAAAATTCTCGGATATTGGTTTTTGCATTGTTCTCATACCTTTAAGTTATCAAATTCCCATCTAATTGTGCTAATGCAATTGGATTGTTGATTTTAGAATCCTTATGAATATATTTAGCATTAATCTCTTTGATTTACATGTTTTAGTATTCTCTACATTATTTAGTTGTTATATTGGGGAGTTTTTAAATTGCCCCCTCTTGCAAATGGTTTTTTTCTCTTAAATTAAAAAGGTTGAAGCTATTTTGTCATACGAACAAGCCCTTTGTCTATGATTCTTTTGCATTATCTTGTAGTATTTTATTAATGATTGAAGGATGATGAAGTTGATTAATTAAATAATTGACTTTATTTAATTAAAATGCCAAGATATGATAGAATCTATTGTAGTCAACATAAATAATTTTAGGTGCCTATAAAAATAAAAATATTTTTTTTAAAAGTAAAATACCTTTTGAATTCATGATTTGTATAAGTAAAAGTTATTTATTTTTATATTTAAATACCAATATATACTCATATTTTGTTATTTAGTATAATTTATAATATAGAAAATTAGATAAATTATATTGAAAAATGAATGATATTTATGAAAATACAATTAAAGGGTGAAGCTATCTTGTCCTACGATAAGTCCTTTGTGTATGATTCTTTATCATCTAATTCAAATATGGAGCATTATCTTATTGGAAAGACTAGATTAGGATGATATGATATTTCAATGATATTAAGCCATTTAAAGTGCACAATTGCAAACTTACAATGAATCCTCCATGCAAACAAGTTCTACCCATGTATCTCTCCCTCTTTCCACCCATATATCTCTTTCTATCAATTAACCTCGTGTATAACATAAATATATATAACAATATACCATTTTTTTATTAATTGACATTCCATGCCTCTTTGGTGTACCCATTGCACATCAATTGCTAGTTAATATTTATTTTATTAATAATAGAAGGATGATTAAGTTGATTAATTAAATGTTTGACTTTATTTAATTAATGTCAAAACAAGATATAATCTATTATAGTCAACATAAAAAATTTTAGTTGCCTATAATTTTTTATTTTTTATTTTAGAAGTAAAATATCTTTTGATTTCACCATTTGTGTGTATGAGTAAACATTATTTATTTTTATATTTAAATATCAATATATACTCATATTATGTTATTTAGTATAATTAATAATATAAAAAAATTAGATAAATTATATTAAAAAATGAATGATATTTATGAAAATATTATTAAACAATAATGTTTTTCAATACTTAAATTGAGATTTATATACAAAATTAAAATAACTTAGCAAATAAAAATTAAAAAAAAATGAATAATGACATAATGTGATGGTTAAATGGTCACATTATGATTCTATAATAATATAGTCATAATAATAATAATGTGGAATAATGAACAAATATGATATTCCTTCATAGATATGATGTATACTATACTAAATTATTAAAATAAATAAATAAAAACAATGATATATTTTTCACTCATTCTTATTTTGATTTTGAGGTAACAAAACAAAACAAACTTTGATTTATAAATGAAAACAAATTGAATGATATCTTATTTGATCCTTTATAATCTGGAGGAGTGGTCCATATAATTTTTTTTTAAAAATATAATAAAAAAATAAAATAATATACACTTTTGTAAAAATATTAAACAAATGTAGAAAAATTTCAATAGAACACGAACTCTCAGTTTTGACTTTGAAAGCAATGAAAAACCGTACTTAGATACGTCGTTGATTTACTATTATTAAATCCCATAACACTTTTATAAAAACTTACTATAATCAGTTCCATTTTCTATGACAATCACGTCACATAGATTGAGAATAAAGCACATTCAGAAGAAAAATTCAGTAAGTTGTGCGGCCTTGTCTTTTGAGCAATCCAAATTTGGCACATTCCACATTCCATTAAATAAAGATTTTTTTACAGGCGTGCCTTCCCTGGAATTTAACAATCCTTAATAAATCCAAGCTTAATCCTTACATGATTCCCACCTTTTACATCCTCTGTTTTCTGTACCCTGTTTTTTTCTTTCTTTCTGCAATTTCCTAGCACCATTTCTTTTCTAATTTTAGTCTGTGGTCGTGGTTTTTTGTATTTTGATTCTGCGATCCTAGGTTTTTGTGGTAAACCAGGTAGTGAGTTGTTAGTTACCTTTCGTTTAAGCCCAGGAGCGGATTAAGGTTGACTACCATGTTCTGTGAAATAGGAAAAAGCTCATGTTCCTTTCCAACAAACACCTTAAACAATAAAAAATTTAGCATACAATCAGTTTCAGTATTAGGTTGGAACAATGACATTTTTTATATACTTTGTATATTAAACAAAATTACCTGACTCGAAACAAAATTACCTGACTCGATTCGGAAAGACGAGATCCCGAGGTTTTTTTGGACTAGTCACCGACAAAACTTGTGATTGATGACAAGATAAGCAAGTAATGATTGGAAGCATAGATACCCTTTTTATCCAGCTCCCATGACCCCACTTGCATTTGCTGTTCATATCCATGTCAATGCTGGACGGACAGAAATATCTCAGAATCGACCTCCCCCATACGGTGGTCTTTTTATACCTGCTCTGACTTCCTTCTACATTATCAGTACATGGCAGAGTCATTGGCATTATGAGATTTGCTTCCATGGCTTCTGGTTGTTTCTGGATTTGGGTTTTGGCTGCCTGTTGGACTGTAGTCCTCTGCCAAAATGCATATGGTGCTTCTGTGGTTTTGAATGTTTCAATCAATGGAGATGCTGCCATAGCCGAGACGGATGATGATTTTATATGTGCTACCTTGGATTGGTGGCCTCCGGAGAAATGTGATTATGGGACATGCAGTTGGGGAGATGCTTCTTTGCTTAATTTGGTGAGTGCCTTTTACATTCTCCCAGTTTCCCTGACTGCACGGGTCAGTTTTGCAGAGCTAACTTATATGAAAGGTTTCTGAAGCAAATGTTTTATAAGATATTGCCAATATAACAATCAATTCACTCGTCTCTAGCTGCTTGGAAAAAGTCTGTGTCCTATAAGGTATTACATATATAAAAATCAATCCACTCTGTTTCTAGCTGTTTTGAAAAAGTTGTACTATGCTGCCTTAAGGGTGACATTTATTATGACTTCCTCTATATCTTTGATCAGTAATGGGTTATGCTGTTTAATAAATTCGTCCACAACTATTAACAGTTAGTAACATCGTCTGTTAATCCATATTTCATGCATTACAATTTTAGAGTGTTGACTAATTAAAGAAATTGCACGTATAGAAGGCAAAGGAAACGCTGTTTTAGGTCACTGCCCAGCCAGAGGCTAATCTAAGCCCACAAGGGTACTTATTCTCAAGGATTCTTTTATATACTTCAAATTTTGTAAACCGAGATTTGTTCTCCTGACATACAGTTCACACATTACCAGGAGGGGATTTCTTTTCAAGGAGTTGTCCTACTTTTACCTTATAGTCAAATTTTTGTACCTTGTGTCCAAGCGTAAGCATTAAATCATTCTTGTGGAAGCCCACGAGGCCATTTCTTTCTCCGAGTTTTCCTTTCTGTTTACCTTTTGTTGTTCAAATTTTGTATTCCTAGAGGCCAGGAGTAAATTGGAACTTGCCAATCCACTTGTAAAATTAAAATCTATATGATACCTTATTAAATTCAATACAGAGCTTGTCATGTGGATGATGTTTTTTGTCGCACTATAAAAAATGGTGTTTTACTTATTTGCATGAGAGTTTTTTGTGTGTTGATATGTGTCGTGATCAGGACCAGGCCATTTTTGGATGACCCTCAGCAGTTGAGTTCTCTGGATATCTTATGTCCACCTCAGAGTATACCGTTGAGTCTCTTAACCCTATAATTCTTACTTGGTTCTTAGTTCCCTGCTTCAACCCATCCAACTTGTGGTTATCTATTTAGGTCCCAAAGAGACTGTTTTGATACGAGTAAAATTTGCAACTGTTGTGTTATCATAATCGACTATCTCAACTATAGTCAAAACAATCTCCCATATACCTGATTAGGAAATCAGATGGTTATGAGAAGAAAATTACTAACCTTAATAACTGACAATTCATGATGATCTATCAACCACTTGCAAATACTACTCCTACACACTCATTTTACGCATACACCAAACAAAAAGTGTCATAAAAAGTTCTGATATACAGGGTAGGTTTTGATGATGCAATCAAGGCTCGACATATTTCTTGCTGCTAGGAATCCCAATAAAACCTGAGAGACTACCTTTAGCTGTGTTGTCCTAGGTTTGACCGCATGTTGCCATTTTTGGGGAGGTGAATGTGTCAAAACTCAATCTAGACACAGGGTTTCTTGGTGATATTATTTCATTTCAATTGCATGTATTGCTTGTTGTTTTTTCATGTCTTCCCCATACCTTTTGCCAGTGATCAAACTTTCCCAATGCGTTGAGAGAACCTATATCTTCCATGGGTAAATCTTAGATCAGTGACCAGTATGGATCTTGCGGTGTGTATAGTTGTTATGGTGACGTGTCTTAGATGATAAGGATGTGATGAGCTATCTTTTATACGCTCGAGGCAAGCATGTAGGGAAGATTCCAGAAGAAATTTGGGATGGTCAAAAGGTCTTTGACTGTTCTTGGAAATATCACATGAAAATCTAATGATGGATTGAGGCGGTGCTAGAAAATGTTTTACTACATCGAGATATGTGTTTTGGTGAGATGTATTTGAGCGGGAAGACTGAAAGCTGAATTTTGGTGAAGGTTAAGCGGTGCAAGTTGAGTATTTTTTGAGAAAAAGTTACTGTTTTGAATGACAATTGTGTGAAGCGAAATTCACGATTGCTAGGGTTGCGATCAGGGTTTTGAGCAGAGGCAGATCAAAGAGCAGTAACAGAGAGCAGAGAGTAGAGTGGATATGACAAGCAAGGAGTGCTACATCCAGATCATTACTTGTTGTTCCCTAATAGTTGCAGCAAGCAAAATGTCTTAACCGGGTGAACCTTAACAGGTTTTCTATTGTAAATCCCTTAACCGGGTGAACTCACAGAAAGAGTTTTAAATCCTCTAGCGAGGTAGATGTTAACTGATCTCATTGTACTCCTAATAGTGTACTAGTCACTCCTAACAAGTTGAACCCTCAGAAAGAGTATTTGTATCTCCTAACAGGGCAAACCTTTTTACTGCAGTGAAGGGCTTGTGGGTGTCATCCCCACTGTGGTTTTCTCCCTCTAACCGAGGGTTTCCACATAAAAATCAGTGTGTTATGTGTGATGCATGTGTGGATGTCTGACGTTATTTACTTTTATTTCATTGCATCAGTTATATGTTTTGTTATTAACTTATTTGGAAGTTGCTGCTTAAAGTTAATCAGACCTGTGGTAGAATTAGTAGGATACTTGTTTGTACTGATTCACCCCCACTCTCGGTACCTCCAAATACTAACAATAATGCCATATAGTTGTTCTCTCCTCTCTAACCATATCCTATATATATTTATTTTGATTATTGTAAGGATAGGTATATTTGAATGTTGTAGTTAGATTGTTGGTACTCCATTTTTCCATTATATAGCTAGAGAAATTTCAGTTAATTGAATGAATATTTTTTACTTCTATAAAAACCATTGGTTATCTTCTAAAATTTTTCCTATTCTCAATGAGTAGTGACCAGCACAACGAGTGGAATTCAGGAAGATTCTAGTTTTATATTAGCCTTCAAATTATAGCTCAAGACTTCAAGTCAGGCTTTGGTGGCCTTGTAGGATTTTTATATGGTTTGATGCACAAACAAGATCTTGATTGTTGTTGATGACGCCGTGATAAGCTCTAAAAATTTAACATGTTCTAGCACCTTTTGCAACAAGGTGTATAGGTAAAAATTATGTGCCTATTGAACACCTTCCATGCATCATCTTTCTTCAAAACTTTGATGATCATTTGGCATATGTACCAGTTGAGTTTTTACACTAGTAATATTAGCCATCCCTTGTCTGATTGTTGTTTCTCAACTTTCAAAGATCAAGACGCATTTATGCCTTGTGAAGGGCCCAAACAAAGGGTTCAAGGATCTTAGTGAAATTTTTTGTACCCAGTCACCAAAAGTGTCCAGAACAACAAAAACTAAGCAGATATAGACGTAAAATTGAAAACACGCCTAAAACAGTTAGGCATGTTTTTTTTTTTGTCTTTCTTGCCACTTAAGGCATAGGCCCTGGCACTAATTTTTGTTTTACTTGTCACTTAAAATGATTAGTAACAGCTGAAGCAAGCTTTCTTGCCACTTAAGCCAATAATGACTGTCTTTTACTGTCAGGCACACATTTCACTTGTGTTTGACACAATATATATGCACATGCAGGTGTGCATTTGAGGGGTCTATGTTGCTCAAAAGCATGCCTATCCTGCTAGGCACACATATCTTACGAGTAATCTCAATTAAACGACTTGCTAGTACTCGTACTTATGCCACTTAAAAGACTTAACAGTTAACTTGTCTCCTAGGAATGCTATTTTAATGCATTTGTGACTTGAAACATCTCAGAGCACTTGGAAGTGCACTTTTCTTGTGTATCTCACTTAAATCATCTCGTTCTTCTTCTCAAGCACTTACTCTGCTCACTGCTGCCGCTTGAAGCATGTCTTGACTCACCCAGGCACTCTTTCGAGTTGCTTCTGTCAGTTGAATACTGCTAAAATGTCTCAAGTGTGCCCTACAGTCACATCTGCTACTTAAAGACTGCCAAGACACATCCAACAACTCATTTGGGTGGTCTATGTCACTTTACCAATGGCCCTTCATTTGCAAGTTTGCTGAAACAGGGTTGGCTCCACTACACATTACCCTTTGAGATTGATAGGCATGCCTTCAATCATCATCTCTTCTCCTACAGTCTTTCATAGACAAGTGTCCTTCCTTTGCACAGGCTTACAATGTACATCATCTCCTGCTTGCACACATGGCTTGGCAAATGTACAAAACGACTTTGAAGACAATAAACCTTGCTTACACATGGGCATGCATCAAAAATGATAGAACAAAACAAGACTTTCAGTTTTCATATGTAAACATTGATAGATGACCTTAACAAGACACAAGAAAATTGCTCTCAAAACGACCAGGGATACCAGCCCAGGGGACACGTTCCCGTGGAGGCTGATGGAGCACACAATTTAGACTGAACCATACAGGTTGAATGACCTGTATTTTAAAGTAAACACTATCGTGTATGTATGATATTGTGTTACCAATGATCTTGGCTTGGTTATTTGTAAGTCTCCTTCATTTCAAATCTTTGGACCACATTTTCCATAGTGATAAATCTCATGGAAACACTTAAAAATCAAATGGAGTGCTGAGGAACTTGCAACTTCTTTATTTCACTGAGGCTTACCCTGGGTTCCTAGTTTATAACAGCAATTGCAATTTGTTTTGGGTTCTTGCAATAGCTTTTGATTTTAGCTAGAGGCATCGTTAAAGATCTGAATGCTGGTCAATGACCCATTGTTGGCTCATCACCAGTGAAATGACGGCTAAGAAATTCCTGAAAACATTTCTGAGGAAAATACCACTTATTTTCTGCTTGTGCTATCTTGCAGACCAATAGATAGACCAAATGTATCAGTAGATATCGTGTACAGAGTGGGTGCACGTGTGCAGCTTCCAATTTAACCCCTTTTATGGTAGCCAAGCCTAGACAGTGACAAAGCTTCTAAAATTGTTAGAAGAGGATGTTAAAGCTTGAAGTTGAAAAATGGCTTGGTCAAATGGGTTTTCCATTAGCACGTAAGATTTTGAAATTAGGGCTGTTTACCACAGTTTCTGTTCAGTGTGTCAAGCCCATTACTTACTTTCCCAAACTGCATAAATTATTCTATTAATGATTATGCATCTATCATCCAGCTCATACTATTTGTTTTCTGTCTTTGAGTTGATTTCATATATGCCATATTAATAAAGATGCATTAAGATGAACATATCCACTGACCTAATTTTGACTGCTGCACGTACAATATTGGATTGAGTTTTGTGGTTAACTAGTTGAACTTTTTCATAGTCTTTTTCTATCAAAAGGTGGGTTATGATATCTTTGACAGCTCTATCGGGTGAGATGCTTATAGAATCATTTTGAAACATAATCAAATTTTATAAGTCTTTGTACTATGGATATCGATGTGAATATAAAGAAAGTTTTGGATTTGTATAATTTTTCTTTATTATTGTAAATAAGTTACCAATTAAGTAATAAGGATGTTTTGCATGAGATCATTAGTTTTGAATATGATTCTTGTAGATGGCTGCCAAATTGATGTACATGCTTGTTCAACCAATTTAATTATATAAGAGGTTGTTTTCAAATCTTTTTTAAATACTTAGAAATGTAACACTTATAGCTCCTCGAGATTTACAGATCATGGAAAGTGCTCAATTTTTCTACCAACCATGCCGGATGGCCATATGAATAAATGCTAATTATCAGGGCGCACAAAAATAGGAAGTGTAACTCATCTTCCTATCGATTTTTAATGTAGAATTTACTCATAACACAATTTTGCCTATTCTACAAACTTCCTTCTTCCAGCATGCAATAAATAGATACAGTATTGCAGGAAAAGGTGAGATGCAACCTAGAGGACTGCTACAGTAAATTGGAATATTGCAGAAACAATAAGATGCAACCTAGGAAGATATCTATAATAATAATATTGTGATAAAAGTCATGTTCCCAAAAGAGGGATTGTAATGTGAAACCAATAATGAGTAGCAAAAATAAAATTTTCAACACTAAGAAAAATAGAAATTTACGTGGTATGGACTTCTAATTTGTCCATCTGGCTTATCACAGGATCTTGAAAGTCCATTGCTGGAAAATGCCGTGAAGGGTAAGCCTCAGACCTTCCTTTTTGCATGATGCTAAGGTGCATTTTCTGTTTGGTCTTCCATCTTTAAGTTGACAATTGACCCCCAAAAAATGATTTTCATCTAAATTACAAGCAATTTTGTAGCATTCATAATTTTTAGTTGAATTTTCCCGTGCATGTGAAATACATTTAAATACATAGGTTCATGTATCCTTTGGTGAAGAAAATACTCCTTTTCTACCTTACGAGATTAAGCTTCTTTAGAATTTGTATGAATTCTCTAGATTATACCCGATGGATTGGCATAAGTAGATGATCACCATTAATAATTTGACACTTCTTGGGAATAGACCTTAGGTTACAAAATGTATCAATACTCAGCTAACAATTTCTATTGTGCAAATGTACAGCTTTTAATCCATTGAAAATAAGATTGGGTGGAACATTGCAAGACAAAGTCATATATGATCTTGGAAATTTGAAGCAGCCTTGTCTTCCTTTTGCCAAAAATACATCTATAATGTTTGGATTTACAGATGGATGCCTTCCCATGTCAAGATGGGATGCACTGAACTTGTTTTTCAAGAGAACAGGGTATGTTCTTGACTGATTCC
This sequence comes from Thuja plicata, assembly GCA_018584345.1. NCBI lineage: Eukaryota > Viridiplantae > Streptophyta > Pinopsida > Cupressales > Cupressaceae > Thuja > Thuja plicata. The sequence goes on along the minus strand of MU227200.1, from coordinate 648,846 downwards.
CAGACCATTATCATAGCTGGCTTAACCTTCTGTTGCTCAATTTGTAAAATGTTAGCTGATACTAAAATGTGATGTTAGGGCTGTGGTTGCATTTGGATTGAATGCTTTAAATGGAAGGAAAGAACTATCGACGGGTGGTATGGGAGGAGCTTGGGATTCAACCAATGCTTATGATTTTATTCAGTATACAGTTGATCATGGTTATCAGATAAATGCATGGGAACTAGGTGAGCTGCTATTTTAAGTTGTTTTGACATTTTCTAATACTCAGTATGATTGTTGTGTGATTATATATGGGATGTATGAGTATCTCATTGTACTTGATCCATAAAATGTGACCATTTCTTTCTCTAGAATGTGACAATAAAATTGATGTTTTTGAGAGTAGGAAATGAGTTGAGTGGAAGTGGTGTTGGAACAAATATCAATGCTACGCAGTATGCAGCTGATGTAATTAACCTTAAAAGGATACTGGCAGAGATTTACGGGGGTTTTAACATGAAACCCCAACTTGTTGCACCTGGTGGATTTTTTGATGCAAATTGGATTACAGAATTTCTTCAACGGTCAGGACCTAATATTGTAGGTGTTATTACACATCATATCTACAATCTGGGGCCAGGTACATGAGATATTAATTTTCATCAAATTCTGTTCATCATATAGAGTTTTTAGGTGATTCTATTTGTTCTCTGGTTACCAGGTGTGGATGAGCATCTCGTGGAAAAGATATTGGATCCATCTTATCTTAGCCAAGAAGAGTCTACATTCAAAAGTCTCAAAAACATCTTGCAAAATTATGGACCTTGGTCAAGTGCTTGGGTTGGTGAAGCTGGTGGAGCTTATAACAGTGGACACAATCTTGTCACCAATGCTTTTGTCTTTAGTTTTTGGTAAGTTTGTCTTTTGTGAAACTTCAATTTTGTTTGGTCCAGAAATTGCAAAACAGTTCAGATATTAGGATTTATTGTTTCCATTTCAGAAAGGAATGAAACTTATTGTTTCCATTTCAAGAAAGGAATGAAACTTATAAAGAGTATATCTTCTCAAATAAGTAAAATCACAAGACATGGTGAAAGTAGGAAAGTAACAACCAAGAATTAAAAGACAAAAATTATCTTTGACTAGTTCTATGAGTAAATGTAGTTGTACTCATTTTTCCACTTGTCCTTTCTTTTTGCCGGTATTGAAATAGCACTCGATCTCTATTCCTATGTTTTGTTAGCGCTTTTTTCTTTTTGTGCACCCATACTTCACTTTCTCTTGGCAGAAATCTTGATGCATTTGTAGTTTTATTGTAGTGTATGTATATACAAACTTAAATTGACTGTCAAACTCCAATTCCCCTGGAGCACTCGATGACGTTGCATAGGAAATTATTTCCGGGCAATAGAGATCTAGCATTTTGAATTTTTACCAGGTTTACTAAAACACATATCCACGCAGTGCTACACAAGTTCTAGTAGGAAAGAACACTCTATCCTTGAGTAGTTCATGAGAAGTTGAAAAATTAGAATTCATTAATATTCCTTCTTGGGTGCATGAATTTGCACTTCAAGCTTCAATATGTCTTCATAAATGAATAAATTGATTGTTACTGCACTTTTTGCTGATTTTCTTTAGGTGAGTTCAGTTTCCTTATCTATTTTTCTCTCACAAAGTGATGCTGTACACAACAATTTGTTAATCTTTTAAGAAACATTATTTGCAACTGCCACAGGTATTTAGATCAGCTTGGCATGGCATCCACGTACAATACGAAGTCTTACTGCAGACAAAGCTTGATTGGTGGTAATTATGGCCTTTTAAACACAACTACTTATGTGCCAAATCCTGATTATTACAGGTACAGCTTTAAGATGTATTTTTTATTTAGTCTTTTGGCATTTTTATATACATACCCAAATGGAGAGTTTCATACTAAATTTGAATCCCTGCTTGGGGTGATAGAGAAAAATAAGATTCGGACATAGACATAGTCCTGACATTTCTTTTTAACTTATGAATCAGTGCACTTCTTTGGAACCGACTAATGGGAAAACGTGTTCTAGCCCTAAGTTCAAATGGAACACAATATCTGCGGCCTTATGCACATTGTACCAAGAATAATGTGAGTATTTAAGCTTATTTAATTTCGAAGTTTTGTGTGATACAAACATCACATATGGACATAATTTGTAATTCTGGCTTTCAATATGAATTTTACAGTGTACAAACATACTCTATGATCACAACCTGCTTCCTTTGCCTTCAGCTTCCCATTCAGTTTTGTTAAAAGGAAATATTCAAATTTGACATCTCATAAGAGAAATCTATTAATTTCATGGAGTCTTACCTTATGTCCCCTTGTGGCTGCTTAAGTGCATTTCCTGCTTAAATATAAGCAGTTGGAGTGTTCCCATGCAAATTTTCAATAATGGAAAAAGGATAAATTAAAATCTTTTGCTATTTTAGTGGAGCAACTACAGGTTAGTAATTGAAAATAAATTCTGAAAAAAAGTGGGGCTGGAAATAAGCAGCAAATGCTTATTGGAAAAATGCTACGTGGCTTCGCAAATTTATTTCCCTCCTTTTTATTTGCCTCCAATTTTTTCTCCATATTTTACACGTAAAAATTATTATTATTAATTTATTAAAAAAAATACAGTTGAAGATGACTGCTGGAAAATAAGCTGCCAAATTAAACATTCATGGGTCAGTAGCTCCACAAATTGCTCCTTAAAAAGTTTTTATAGTATTACTAGGATATTGCAAAGAGGAAATAACCAAGCGCACTGAATGACATGGAGGAATATGTAATTACTAGTTATCATTCAAATGTGTTCCTGTGATCTCATTGGCTGTATATATATCATACATCCCTCTGTGCCAGTCGCTTTAGAAAGAAAAGCAGCACAATTCACTGAGAGTTGCCGTAATCATATTGCTGGCCACCCAACCTTTTTTTCAGTAGCTTGCTTCACTAATACTATTGACCTAGGTCATCGGATTCTTCTATATCATCCCCCATAACAATACCCTGTATGAGCAGGTACGACCTGAAAGTGCACCAGGTTCCTCAATAAAAAAATCACTAGTGATTTGATCATAGAAATAACTCTTTTGGAAGACAACAAAGTGCTTAATGCCTTTTGTCCAAGGTAGAAACATTCTATCTTCAGAAGGAAAAATGGAACGGAGGTATTTTGTGATGAATATTTATATGGCACATTGAAGAATGCATCTGTATGACCTAAGCAATGGTTCAAACTTAAAACACACTGCCATTATCCATTCAACACTACTGACTTTTCTGTTTTAGTATGAAAAAATATAAAAGTAAAAAACTTTAAAAAAAATTAAAAAAAACCTTTAGAATTTTAATTTTATGGTAATTTTGGTTTTAGTTAATTTTGTTTATTTAGGTATAATTTTTACATTTTAGTATTTTGAAATTCCTTTTTTATTTGAGATTCCCAAGCCACGAGTCCAGGAAAAATTTGAAGACGTGCTCAAACCCCATATCTGTAGCTGCTCGAAGTGGTAACTTAGCTGTTGATCTTAAAGCTTGGTTAATACTTCATTAGTATATATAATTTGCCTCTGTAATAGCGAAGAAAACATGGATGACTCTGTGCAGCCTGAGTGGGCTTAAGTAGTGAATAATTGTGCAATGTATAGAGGAGGCACATGTTCAAATCCGGAGGGAGATGGGGTAATAACACCATAGAAATAGAAAAAACTAAACACTGAGTACCAAAATATGAAAAGTGACTGTATATTATTTGCATGATCTGTCCTCTTGATTTTATTTGATGCGCATTTAAAAACAGAATTGTAAATAAAGATTTCTCTTTTTTTGGGTGAATGACAAATGAGAACGATCAAATTTGCAGGAAGGAATCACCTTACTCTTGATCAATCTAAGTGAATCGGCTCGCATCACTGTTGGCGCGAATTTTACTGGAAAGAGCGATTACGTAAACAGTGTCGGGAGATCCAGACTGGAGTATCACTTAACAGCAAAAGATGGGAATTTACACAGCCAGACTATGCTTCTCAATGGAAATGCTTTGAATGTAAGTTCTGATGGACAGATACCATCATTAGAACCAGTATGGGTTAATCCTCAGACTCCTATTTCAGTAGCTCCTCTCTCTATTGCCTTCGTGTCTCTTCCTTATGTTCAACTCCCAGCATGTACGAGCTAGCGGGTAGGGAATGTATGCAGATCCGAAATAAAATTCACATTTTGATGTTCTCTTTGAAACATCTGCATCATTTGAATCGAAATGCTATTCAATGTATTTATTATTATTTAATATTTTATACGTTCAATAAGATAAATAAATTTTCAATACACCTAGTTGGTGCCTTGTTTCACAGATGTTTTTGTTTCCAGGGTCCAATTTTGTTGACAAAAGGCAAGCAATTTGTTACAAAATTCTAAGTTGTAACAGTAAACTATTTTGCAGCAATACACTCACCTAGTGTATATGTGTATTCATACTTGGCTACTGCATGTTAGTATGAAAAAAAAAATTGGGTTCAAGGAGGGTGGAAGGGCTAGACACATTTTTAGTACATCTGTATGAAAAGCACATAAAACTCATAAATTACAATAGACAGATTTGCATTCTGAACACAGAAATTAAGTTCAGACATATCGGGCATATGTTTAATAAAATTATCATAAATATTGCAAATCTAATAATACTAATTCAATATCAATTTCTCATACTCCAATGTCATAATAGATATTCATTTTTCAATATCAAAATAATTTAATCAGTTTTCAGCATCATATTAATCTTCATCAAGACCAACATTATTGATATGAGTGTTACAAAATAATGCTTCATTATCCAGTTGCATGTTAGAAAAGCATCCATACAAACTTACATAATAACCTTTATGCATAGATCAAATTGATAAACTACAAGATAACACATGATAAATCCTAGGAAAACCCTCGTGGAAAAACCCATACTCCAAAATATCAAGCCTCTCCCATGCATCCTCCATGTGTTCAAGCATGAATCCATGCATTCCATGCCATGCTTCACATGTGCATTCATCCAAAAGACTCAATAATGACAACTCATCCAACCAACCAACCAACCAACCCAAACCTCTAACATGTGTTTGCTTTTAGAAAATCAAGCTCACACAAAATACAATTGGTGGTAAAGCAAAACCAATGTGAATACAATACCATTGACCCCTCTTTTAATATCAGGTACTAATTTTTCATTTTAATAAATATATTTCTCCAATATTAATTAATTATCCAATGTGGCACCCACATTAAATATAGTCTAAATGTTACAATACAACACATAAAGTGTCCCTAAGAAAGTTAACTCCTAGTGATACACATCTATCTAGGTTCCCCTAGGTGCACCACACATAATAATAAAGTAATACAATATAAACATTATGCAAGGTGTACAACACCATATTCCAACATACTCCCACTTATATATATATATATATATATATATATATATATATATATAACACAAAATAGGACATCATTGACATACATGAAACCACATGACCCTCCAACATGCTCTGGTGTTCCATCAAGATATCTGCAATAAAATCAAGTGACTACCATCTCAAGCCAGAACTTCTCTCATCCTCCAACATGCAACCTATGGAAGAAAAAGGAACAAGCCAAGGTGAAGATACACCAATCCAAGAACACAAACACCAAATCTAATGTGATAACAAAGGCTCCAAGCTATTATCATGAGACAAAAAAAAACCACACGATCGGAAATGCCATCCACAACACATGTCAATACATCTAAAACCATCTATACCTCCTAGGTATAACCAACATTAGTAAAGTCATGCCAACATCATATCAACCCATAAATTGCAACCAAGCTCCTTATATTAAAACTTGTCAATGAAGAACTAACATATCTAGGAACTCCAATTGCATGGGCAATACCAAATCTGAAAATAAGCTCAAGGCATATCAATTCTTCCAATCAATACTCGTATAAAGGTTTGCTAAGTAAACAAAACATGGAGTACCAAGAACAATCACAATGATCCACACATGCAACCCACATAGCTACATACTCTCTCAATATGTCAACATCCTCCCAAATCATATAATCATGAATCTCACGGATGAAACAATAGAATGAAGAGAGAAAACATGTAAATCATAAAAATGTCCTTGTGTGAACACCTTAAAGAAGCAACATTGTGTCAAGTATGTTCTCCTTCAAAACACCCCAAATGAGAAGCCATAACAACACACAAACCTATTCAATCTCTTAAATCAAACAAACATATGTATCATGTATGCCAACATGGATGTAAGCCTCTCAAACCAAGAAGATCAAAATCATAATAACTGTTCACAATAAAGGAAATTAGCCCAATAAACCATCTCCTAGTATATTCATAATGACACCATAATATCAACTCAAATGCACAAGGAGATAACCAATGCTAAACATCTCTCAAATTGAATCTTCCAAAACAAACCATTTATCCATAGTTCATCCATATCTATGAAAGATAAAGCATAAACATAGTGCACATAAAGAAACAATGAGAAATACCTCTCAATTAGTAAACCACTGAGAAGACCAAGAGTGGGGAATGAGAATACTCCTCCAAGATATCCAAATCATGACAACTCATCCAAGAACACTCTTTTCTCAAGTCCATACCAAGTGAAAGCTCCTTAGAAATCACAACAAGAGTAACCATCTCAACACATCTCTAATCACAAGAGAACTCCAAGCCTCACCATAAGCACCTATAACTGATCAATCCATGTCAAACTCCAAATGTAACATAGTATCATAATGAAGTAAGAAAACAAATGATCATTATACTCAATACAAAGAGAATCAACCAAGATCAATGTCACATATCCAATCTAGAAAATAAGAACATAAACATAACAATGTGATCTAACCATCTCCTCTTCGGAGATCACATGCTCCATATGAACATATCATCCAACTATGTCATTTCAAAACTCTGAATCGGTAATCAAGAGAAACCATGACATAATAACAACCATCTTGTCAAACAAGAATAACATGTCAAAGCAAAGCATATACACCACCTCAACCACAATTAGTCCTACATGGTTCCAAGATGTACACATCTCCAATCATCATGAAGATAACCATCTCCTACTAGTGAACTTGCAAATGTGAAAGACCCTTCTGCTAGGCAAATGCACATATGTACTGGAAGACATATTTGTTCGATGTGTTGTCATTAATGTCAACATATATGTTGGAGAGTTTGGATGATAGTTTGACTAGTGGTGCAGTATGCTCAGAGGTCCGCTGAGGTTAGGTTATTGAAGAAAAGTGGTCGTGATCATTAGGAGATGTTGAAGAGAGTTTGTACTTGGTGTATGTCAAGTTATAGAGGTGTGCATGATGATTTGGATATGTTACGAGGTTAGGTAGGGTGACTGGCTCTTGCATTGTTTGGCAGTGTAGATAGTGTGACGGAAATAGGTTCGGTGTGAACTTCTAGGTTGATATTTTTCTCTACGCATCTAGGTGGATGTTTGAGACATCTTGACGTGTCCTCAATTCACAAGGTTCATGATCCAGAGGTACGCAAGGCATTTTCCAATTGTATCAGAGGGCGTTGATAGTGTTCTTGAGGTTCGACATGAGAGATGCTGACTAATCTGTGTTAGTCTTATAAGGCACTAAGAGTAGGGGGGTGTGAATCAGTGCAACCATAGATTTACAAAATATTTTCATAAACTTCCAAATAAACCAACATGCAAAGGTAAATGTAACATAGAAGAAAAGTAAAACATGCATCCACAAATGTAACACAAGGACACCCATATTTTTGCGTGGAAACCCTTTTTAGAGGAAAAAATCACGGTGGGAATTAGTACCCACAAATCTCACTACTACAGCAATAAGATTTGCCTTGTTAGGAGCATTACATCACCCTGTTAAGGGTATACCTGGTTAAGAGTATCTATAACCCGGTTAAAGGTTATTACAACTGTCCTATTAAGAACTGCTCGATTAAGAGATTTAAAACTCCTTATGAGAGTCACCCTATTAAAGGATTTAATCTTCAGACCTGTTAGGATCCTACATACCCTATTAGGAGTAACCTTGTTAGAGGACTTTGATCGCAAGCTTGTTAAAACTTGCCTTGAGTAAGAAACTCAAATAAGTGATCTGAAAGTAGCACTTTCTGCTTGACAGATCCACTGTTCTTCTGAAATGCGTTGCTATGATTTCTCTAACACTTCTTCCCAAACTACTCAACCACCTTCGTTGATTGCAACCACCGCATCACGAAAATCCAATACTTACTTTACGATTTTACATCCTTTTATATACTTTTTCAAGTTTATCACAAACTCTAAAATCTATTACAAGAGTCAACCTTAAATTCACTTAAAATTGTATGAGCGAACACACCAATGTACTAATTTGAAATCCTCAATGTCGGCCCTAAACACTTCAACACTCAAACTAACCAGTCTTTTACTTTGACTTCATTGTTGAATCGATTTATCCATCTATACTCAAATTGTTCACTACTCTTGCCGATATCATTGGTGTTTGCCTCAAATCTCTTCATGTATGTTGAATCTTCTTAAGCGATCATAGATGTAGGTAAACATGATTCTGTGTATACTTCTTAATCGATCGCACCATCTGAATCCTCAAGATTATCATCACGCATCAAATTTACCAACACAGACTATGTTATCACCGATTCACTGGATACTTAGAAAAATCCTTGTGCAATCACCTTCACCACCGGTTTATCTAATCTGAATTTCTCAATACACTTTGTTGCCAACAATGGAAACACTACAACATCCACTATATGATCATCTTCATCATATGCCAAGAATATCCCCCTTTGGCATTGATGACAACACTTAGGAAAAATTGCTAAGTGTCTAACTATGCAAAAATGAAATAAATTAAGTATAGAGCTTCAAGCAAAAAATAAATCCCCCTTAGGATTACTCCCCCACAAGGTAATTACAAATAGATCATGCAATTCCATGTAACTATAACTATACTACCCCCCCTTACAAATACTTAGCCTATTTTCTCACTCTATACTACTCCCCCTTTGACAACAATGACAAAGGTATTACAAAGATAACCAAAACAAAATTTTATTTATATTGAGAGCAGCAAATACCTATTACAATCTATTGAATACATCACCAAAATTGGTCTTTAAGACTTGTAGATCATTCTCCCATATCTTCTTGAGGTTTTCAATGATCACTATCTGACCACATATCAGATAGGCTAACTCCTCCAATGCATCCACTTTGCTCATATCAGGTAGGGCTAATACAAATTCTATGTCTTTAACTCCTTGTTGCAAAATTTCCAACTTGGGAATCAATAGACTTTGTAGCTCCAACAATGTACCTATCCTATTATCTTGCTCATTTCTATAAGTCTTGAGTTTATGATTGATGACACTTACTTGAGCTCCAAAACTTGTAGCAGACTGGTTGATAGGATCAAAATTTGCTACTAACAACCTTTGCTCCTGTTGGGCTTCACACCTTTTCTTGTCTATATCTTTCAAAAATTGTGAGAAATTAGAAATAGAGTTAAGGATCTTAACACCTTCTTTTAATGCTTCTTTTACCCTGTTAACACAAATTGTCAATGATCCTCTATCAAGTGCAATGCGTGTGGCTAAATTTTCAATTTCTTCTTCTCATAATCCTTTTCTTCCCTCATTGTTGTTGCATCTTCTAAACTTTGCATTTGATCACCTGCAGCTATCACTAATTGACCCAATTGTTCAATAGGTGCATCCTTTTCATCATAGGTTACCTCAGGCACTAAGTCTGAGAATATATCTCTTGCAAACTGTAGTATTTGTGACCCCTTCTTATAATCCCTTTTGGCCTTAAACTTAATAGCCATAGCAACATTCACCATTTCATTAGGGCTCATTGTACTCAAGTCTATTGGCCTTAGAATGAATAGCATGTCATCTTCATCCATCTCATCAAAAAATTTATTAACAGAAGACATAGAAAATGTTACCTTTTCTTTTTCCTTTTCTGTAGTCTTATCCTTTGGTTGCTCTTGATTTTCCTGTTCTATTTTCATCCGCACATCCTTAGTATGTGCATGCTCTTGATTCTCCTTATTTTCATCTCCAATGGTTGCCTCTGCTACTAGTACTTGTTGCTTCTCACTGGTAGGAACTTTGACTGAGGTATCATTAGTCATAACTTGATCCATTTCTTGCTCTGTCTCTGTGGTATCATGAGCATCTATCTGTTCATTTGTTGTATCCTTAGGCTCATCTAGAACATTCATGAGTGGAATGTCATCTATGGTGACATTTACGCCATCAACCATCCATCCCTCATTGGTATGTGTAATCCCAGGTTCATCATCATCTTTTTCCTTTTCCTCTTCTTCTTTGTGCTCGTCTTTCTTCTCCTCAACAAGACATAAGTGCATCTTCAAAATTCTCTATGTCTGATCCTGAACTGATTGTGATTCAGCATTAAGTAATCTTTTCAACCTTTTATTGATCTTGCATTTCGGTCTAATTTTTCCAAGAGTCTCTTTGATTTCCTCCTTTGACATCTCCGGTTGTAATTGGACTAAAACATATTCTATCAATTCTTTATCTTTCTTTCATGCGGCAGGCCACCTAGCTTCAATCTTGGTATGCAGAGATGTGGGGATCTGTCCTTGCAACTCAATACTTGAGCTTTGCTCAGTTTATTCATACTTAATACAACTACATCCTCTTATTTCTTCTGCTCTTCTTTATTGAATTTATCATAATGCTTATGAACATCAACCAATACACCCCACTTTCTTACTTTATCCACTATTTTATCTATTAAAATAAACTTACTGAAATCCGGTTTGTCAAATTTCATGGTTGGGGACCCAACTACCTTAGACTTCTTGTCACTTGCCCTCAGCTTCTTTTGCTCTTCATCAGAATCTCTACCTTCTACTTCTGCTTCTTCTTCAACCTTCTCAAATCTTTGAGCCTTCTCCTTCTTCCTTTTTCTAGTGACTCCTCTTGTTGCAGTGGACTCCTTCACTTTTGTAGGTTATGATTTTGAAGATTTTTGCTTCTCCTTCACTGGTGCCTTTGCCGGAGGAGAGATTTTATCCTTCTTCACTATTGTAGTTATGGCACTTCTTGTCTGCCTATGGTTGGGGCACTACTAGTTTTAGAAGAGATAACTTCTACATCTTCATCTTCAGCTATTGCTACTGCTCCTAATATTCCAACCTTCTCTACAACATGTCTTTCTCTTTCCTTGTCAATGGCTTCCTATGTGAAGCCTTTCTTTAGATAAAATTGTTCAACCTCCTTTCTTGATTTTCTTCTCAATCACCAGTGCATTTAGCTTGTCAAAAACATCAAGGGACTTCTCCTTGTATGTACCAAACCTGAGAGTGTTAGGATCTATTGGTTTCTTCAAAAGGTCATTAGCGAGTAATATCACTAGGTCTGCTTCTACCTCATAACCCATAGGCATGGCCTGTGATGTCCTAGGCACTATTGCCTCTATTTGACAAGTGTCAGTATCCACCATGAAGCAGATGCCATTTTCATACTTTTCCACAACTTCTACATGGATTATTTTCCTCTGATGCATTTCCTTTTGAAAAAACTTGAAATATCCCCATACTTTTCTTGTAAACTCATTACCAAGCATCCTTATGCAGTTTTTTAGTTTTATAATCATCAGTTGGTCCTTAGACCATGTGATATTTCCAACACTGGGAAATTAATTTTGTAAATAGAAGAATAGACCCATAAGCAATTGGTTGTATTTGAATAATGACCTTTTATCCTTTTTGATCTTTTCCATGTTCTGAAAGAGATGACTCCTCATCACCTCACATAAATCATATTTTGCATCTTCTTTTATCATCCTATATGCAATGTGTATTGCAGCACCAGGAACACTATTGATCATGCTGGAGTGAATAGAATTTATAGCTAATTATCCTAGATGCAAATCTCATGTTTAGGTTAGGGATATCATTTATTGTCATCGCTCACTTGTCCCACCTTGATTTGGTTAACTTTGTGACTATGTCCTTTGGGATTGACCTAAGTTGAGTACTTCACCGATTGCATAGAATCTTGTAACTACATGAATGACCCCCTTATTTATCTTATGTGGACGACCAAGCCACATAAACTGGTCATGTACATAGGTCAACACATGTCTGAATAGCTCCCCTCGAAATCATCAGGGAAGTTAATCGCATGAGAGAAACCCTTATCTGCAACTACTTGGTGTTCTTCCTTCAATACCAAATTGTTACACAACTTCATATATTGATTGAAAATGTGAGAAGAACCTAAATCTTCAAACTTACTGTGAATGTATGATCGTACGTCTTCCATATGAAACATGTCATAGGGCACACTGGATCATCTTCAATTGACTTAAACATGTCTCTTGAATTTAGGCCTTGGCCTCTCAATAATCTCCACAACAATCAGTGTATCCATCTTGCAAGAAATAAATTCAAGCCCAAAAATTTGATTAAGTACGTTTTCAATCACTGGCCGACGAAACTTTCGAACCCTTGTTGTTCCTTTCATACAAACACTACAAATCCTTCAATCAGTCACCTTGAATGTTGTCAAACTTCCCAACCTTCACTTCTATCAATTTGTCTCTGCTCTTGAATGCATAGGTGCACAATGAGACCTAAAACACCTTTTATCCACCTTCGAAAATATGCATTAATTGCATCACTAGATGATAGAAAACAACATATATCTTCAAAGGTATTGTTAGCGGTCAACCAAATCTTCATGCAGTTCAACAAAACTCTATACCATACCATACATCAAACCAACCAAATACATCTAAATATGCAGATATAACTTACTGCACATGCATCTAGGGGGTCCAAAGATAGATGTGACAATGTTTTCTCCCCCTAAACCAATGAGATCTTAGTTAGAGGAAGATTTCTCCACACCTGGTGTAGATGTGGAATCTTCAGATGAATTGCCTTCACTATTCTTTACCCAAATATTGTTCATCTGGTTCCTTGTCTCTTCCAGTGACGCAATCTTCTTTCCCTTTTGCTTGCTTGACTGGTTCACTAGTTGATTTGTCTTGTTTTTCTTTACTCCGCAAAACCTTTCAATGTGTCTAGTCTTGTGACAGTGAAAACATGACATTCTAGTTGATCTCCAAGGTCCCACATTTCCTCTATTAGTCCTCAATCTACAATAGATCACCATGTGACCATAATTATGACAATGTGAGCATGTAACATTCCACTGGTTCTCGTTCTAATAAGGACTTAGTCGGTTCACTTGTTACCAATGATTGTTCACCTTTGTCCTACACTCATTAGTTCTATGACCATATTTATTGCAATTGTAATAATAAACATGAAAATTACTTGGTCAAGCATTAGATCTAATACTTGGAACACTAGATCTAATATTTGTCTTGCATACATTAGCAGTATGTCCAACCTTATGACAATTGAAACAAACTGGTTTATAAGATCTCTTACCAAATTTTTTTTTATTCATCTTAGGTGTAGACTTTACATCTTGATTGGTATTTTTGGTATTTGAAGATTCACCAACCTCATAACTGGTGTAGCCTAAACCATGACTCTCTCCATGCATCCTCTGATTCTTGAGTTGTTCATCAAGTTTTATAGAACTTTTGTTAAATTTCTTGAGTAAATCATTTGCAACCTTCAATTCACCTTTCAATTTATCATTTTCTTGTCTCAACTTTTCATTCTCCATTAGGTTTACTTGGTTTTCTTCATTTGTCTCATGTAGATGTGCATGCAATGTACCAACCTCTTCTTCAGATTTGAAGAGCCCATCCACCTTATCTTTTAGGGTTTCCTCTGCAATTTTCCTTGCTTCTTATGTTGCCTTCCTTACTTCCATTTCTTCACCGATTCTGATTGACAAAAATTCTAACTCTCTTTTGATTTTCTTATTGTCTTTATGCAGCTCCTCATTCTTATGAGACAATTCTTCAAAAGTTGCTTTAGATTCCTTAGATCCACTTTTTTAAGATAGTTGTTCAAGTTTCTCAACAAGTTCATGTCTCTTTTCTCTTGAATGCTAGAGTTGTTCTTTCAGCCTTTCAATGGATTGCTCAACATTTGAAAGTTTCTTCTCAAGTTTCATTTGATATCTTAAACCCTCCATATATGCATTAAGAATCCTTCCCAAGTTGTTAGGCTTCTTCAAGGGAACTTGGCTCTGATACCAATTGTTAGTCTTATAAGGCATTGAGAGGGGGGGGGGAGGGGTGAATTAGTGCAATCATAGATCTTCAAAATATTTTCATAAACTTCTAAATAAACCAACATGCAAAGGTAAATGTAACATAGAAGAAAATCAAAACATGCATCAACAAATGTAACACATGGACACCGATATTTTTGTGTTGAAACCCTTGTTAGAGGGAAAAACCATGGTGAGAATTAGTACCCACAAATCTCACTACTACAACAATAAGATCTTCCTTGTTAGGAGCATTACATCACCCTGTTAAGGGTATACTAGGTTAAGAGTATCTATAACCTGGGTAAAGGTTATTACATCAGTCTTGTTAAGAACTACTCAGTTAAGAGATTTAAAACTCCTTCTGAGAGTCACCCTATTAAAATATTTAATCTTTAGACCTGTTAGGATCCTACATACCCTGTTAATAGTAACCTTGTTAGAGGATTTTGATCACAATCCTATTAGAACTTTCCTTGGGTAAGAAACTCAAATAAGTGGTATGAAAGTAGCACTTTCTTCTTGACAAATCAACTATTCTCTCAAATACGTTGCTCTGATTTCTCTAACACTTCTTCCCAAACTACTCAACCGCCTTCGTTGATCGCAACCACCACATCAGGAAAATCCAATACTTACTTTATGATTTTATATATTTTAATATACTTTTTCAAGTTTATCACAAACCCTAAAACATATTACAATAGTCGGCCTTAAATTCACATAAAATTGTGTGAGTGAGCGCGTCAATGTACTGATTTGAAATCCTATATGTCATCCTTAAACACTTTAGTAATCAAATTGGTCGATCTTTGAATTTGACTTCATCACTGAATTGATTTATCCAACTGTACTCAAACTATTCACTATTCTTGCCGATATCACTGGTGTTCACCTAAAATATCCATCTGTCTATTGAATATGCTTAAGCAATCATAGATGTAGGTAAACATGATTATATAGATACTTCCTGACCAATCACACCATCTAAATCCTCAAGATTATCATCGCGCATCAAATTTACCAACACAGACTGTGTTATCACCGATTCACTGGATACTTAGAAAAATCCTTATGCAATCACCTTCGCCATTGATATATCTAATCTAAGTTTCTCAATACACTTTTTTGCCAACAATGACAATAATACAACATCCACTATATGATCATCTTCATCATACACCAACAATATGATGATTTGGATGGGTTTCAATGTTTTTTTGGTATTCATGATGCCTATGAGTGTTCTTGGATTGTGTGCATGTTGAGTTGGTGGTCCACATCAATTTTGGTGATCAATTTGAAGGATTTTATGAGTCAGTGATATTTTTTATGTTCTTGGCCGACTTCATTAGAAAAAGGTTTTGTGGAAGTTCGAGGCGTGATTTGTGGAACTTGTTACTTGCTCAAGGTTGTTGATAAGGATCCTTGTTATGTTTTGGTGGTCACATGTGAATTTGAATTGTTATTTTTGGCGCGTGGAATTGGATTTTGAAATGAAGGTTGAGTAGACCTTGTTTATATTTCAGGGTTGATAAATTGCATATACTTAGGGAAAAATCATGTGTCATAGATGTGTGGAATTTCTTGGAGAGCAGGTGCATATCTGAAGAAGGTTGAATCACTCATATAAAAGTGTCAAAGAGGAATTGAAAAAATATCCCATTGTTCTTCATTAGAACTGACCTAGGCATAGGGTAGATGCCATTATACAATTCACAAAATTTTTATATTGTAGTCTGACTGATCATTGTAGTGATCTTGTAAGGAAGTGAGCCTTCCATAGGGTTGTAGCCCTTTTTTATTTGAGAAGTGGGCTCTAGGAAGTGTGTCTGAATGCGTGTGCATTTCCATTTTTAATGCATTATGCTTTTAGCAATGTATAGTTCATATTTTGTGTTTCCATCCCCACCGTGGTTTTTTCCCTAACAAGGTTTCCACGATAAAAATTCTTGTGTTATGTGTTGTCGATTTATTTCTGATTTATGCATGCAAGTTTAATTCATTTAGATCAAAAATAAGGATTTTAAGGTTTAAGGGTTTTAAAGGTTTGAATCTTTGGAACAAATGATTCACCCCCCCCCCTCTCAGTTGTCTGATACCATATTTCGTACACCTTCAAAAATAGTAGGATCAAGAGCTCTTCCAAAACATCTACAACACTAATGAAGATCATCTACCATCCAATGGTGAATACACATCACTACCAACAATTCCTAATGAATCGTAATACTGAGTCACACATGGAATTGTGATAACCATCTCCTAAATGAAGATCATTTGGGTCTACACATACAACTGAACTATCAATAACATCAAGTGAAACCGAGACCTACAAGCCAAAAAGATACCACCATCAACAACCTTCAAGAATCAATCCTACACCCCCAAATCATCATTATCAAAAGCTCCACTGAAAATGTAACCAATGAAATGCAACCAAGCTATCATGACATCATCATAAATCACATGTTACAAGTCCCAACAATCGACTATCCAAGAACTTTAATTGTTCATCCTCTCATCCCAAAATAAATATACCAATACATAAATGACTATAGACAAGGATAACCAACAAAGTTTGCATCTTGACTAGTATCAATAGTGCTTCTCCTTTAGTCATTTGGCTACAAATTGTTCTCTTGCACGTCAAATAGTTGTTGCCACTTTGTGGAGGGAAGAAAAT
This sequence comes from Thuja plicata, assembly GCA_018584345.1. NCBI lineage: Eukaryota > Viridiplantae > Streptophyta > Pinopsida > Cupressales > Cupressaceae > Thuja > Thuja plicata. Next base: position 631,892 of record MU227200.1, on the reverse strand, counting down.
GATGATCATTTTACTTTATGTGCATCTGACTCTTCCTCTGATGAACCTTCACAAGTTGATGATGACTCTCCATGGGGTGATGATTCTACTGAGCTTGCCTCCTCTGACCCGGTGGATTTGTCCCCACATCTTATTTTTGGTTCATTCCCCTTTGGTTGTGTGGACCCTTCTCCGACTGTTGTTGCTTCTAGTTTGTATCAACCCTTGGTTATTGAGATAAAACATTTTCAGTACTCCGTTACTATTTTTTATTCTCTCTCAAAGAGGGCTCTGCCACCTTCCCCTTCTTGTGGGGACCCTACTAAAATTATTACCTAGAATATTGTCCATAGAAAAAGATAAAATCACTCTGCAAGCTCTCACTCTCTTCCCCATGTGGTGGGTGAGATGCCCATCCATTCTTGATGTGGATTAGAAGTTGTGTTTCTATACCCAAATACCAAATCAATCTCAAATATGCTTTGCTAAACATGTTCATGATCAAGTACTATAAGAAAGGAACCAAATAAGAATTAAGAAGATAATAAATAATCTCCTAACATCTAACTAAATCACCACAAACTTGATCATGTCGTGCTAATGCAAAATTATATCTATATTGTCATGACACCATAATCATTACCAATGTTGTACCTGCACTCAACAATCACCCATGTGAGTCTCCAAGTCTCAAAATATGTCCAATCATGTCCTCAAAATCAAAGATAGCTTGTGTACCTATCAGGTATCTGTGTCCAACTTTGAAAAATACATGTAAACATGTACTGAGGCACCAAATCTAATAATCAATTGTAGCATCATAATATCATATTAAAATGTGCACTCCCTCATGGTTTGACCTCTTGACTAATCTGGATGTGCACACAATGACACATTGAATCTTAAGCACCTACAAGTGATCAAACAAGTACACAACACTCCATACTCATCAAAATAAAAATATAACATCACTATGTAGTAGACTAAAGATGCTCTCTAATGCCTATTCAAAATTGAAAATTTGATTATGTCTGCAAAATTTATGACCAAAACTATGAAAAGATGAATATTTAACTTCCAGGCCCCAAAAACATGTCAAAACAAAAAAAACAAGGAGCCAAACCTATATCACTATATAGTTCTTAGAACCAGCTTTCCAATGAGCATAAGAAGTCAAAAATGGACTCCTTGGGTGAAAGTTATACTCGTTAAGAAACAATGTTCAATTTGGCTATAAGGGTTTTCAAAAGTTTATCCAATCTGCTTAAAATTTCAATTCCATACTTTTTATAAGGGCTGGGTAGGCTGGGTAGGATCAACCCTAAACCTAATGCCTTTTGAAAATGATTTTGAATTCAAATTGCAAAATTTTCAAAATTTATTGTAAAATTTAATAAGTATAAATTTTATTAACATTGTGTAGTGTCGTAAATTGTAAGCACCTTGCTAAGGTGTATAATTTATACTTATTTAGCACCCATTTTAATGTGTTCTCATTCTTCTATGTATCATTAAACTTTATTTTATATTTAATTAATAAACATTTAAATGTATGTCCTTTATCAACTTAATTTACACGTGGATCCTTAATTTTAGGTGCAACGCTTTTAATTATTTTATCCATTAAACACCTCTTGCATACATAGGCCCTATTTCATTATGGGTGGCATTTTGTATTTATTCTGAATTCAAACCACAAATTCGTGCAAATTCTGCGTTATCTCCACACCCTCAATGACCCTCAATTTCATTTTGAGTCTTGATCAAGGTGATCCCACAATACTGTGTCCCACTTTTTGGCCAACTTTGACACAGAGATCAACATTTGGAGAAAAAACTTCATTTTCGAACACATATTGCCGCAAAACTATAAGGAATTTGGAGATGATATAAAATAGGGTCTTTTAGAATTTTCTTTCTAGTTTCTAAATATATATATTTTTTAAAAATAAAAAATTCATTAAAATTCATTTTCCTTCTTCGAAAAGTGGTTTGTGTGAAAAAAATGTGATTTTAATAAGTGACTTTCACTTGGATCAGCATAATTTTTTTTTTAAATATGATAACGATGTAATTCTTTCGAAATTATGTTTGTAACTTCAATATCTAGAGGATGTAATTGGTTTCATTCATTTTGGGTCAATATTTCATAGTTTATTAAGTTTTAAAGTGACAGTAACTGTAATTTAGACATAAGGCCACTTTGATCACTGTAACTTGAAATGTATATATCAAAATTCAATTATTTTTTTTAATATAGAAAGGTAACACAAATACACTTTTCCTACATATTTTTCATAATTTTTTTTTGTAATTTACTATTTTTCCCAAAGCCTTGAAGAGACGGGTTATTGAATTGCCAAACAACCTATGTTTAGTTAAAGTAATATTTGAAAGTGATAACAAACTTAATATGTATTAAAATTATATTCATTAGAAAGCTTGTTCCGAATTTCATCATTTGGCATCATGTATTTGAGAAAAACATATGATTTGGTCCTTGTCCCAGGACTTGAAAGACCAATTTTTAGGACTTGTTTTTTTTCAAATAAGAAATATTTATTTTAGGGGTCTTCGAGCGAAGACCCCCTTTGCGCGAAGGGGTCCAAGGGGCTTCGTGCAAAGACCCTTCGCGCGAAGCCGCTTGAGTGAAAAATCCAGCGAAAACCAGCCTGCCGGATTTTTAACTTGCCTACTTCACGCGAAGTAGGTTGGCCATGTTGTAATTTTTTTTTTGAACAATTTAGAATGGTATAAATCTAAAGTTTTTTTTTTTCATTTTTTAATCGAATTGCAGCAAGTAATTCGCTTTTTCTATTATTGTTCAATTTTTACAAATGCATTTTTGGAATAAAGATTTTTATTTCTATTTTTTTGAAGGCATAATTTTGAAGAGGAGAAATATTACATCAAAGAATATTTTTGAAAAAAAAAACATTTGGAAGACATTTATGAAGAGAATAAATGGGGAACAAGAAGGGAAGACAACGTAAATTTGCTATAAAAAGATCACCTGTTGCTGAACAAAGAAATCGTGAAGCTACAATGGCATATTATCATAAAACTAAAGAAGGTGAAGGACAAGCTAAAGTAGGAAGGTCAAGTCAAGTCGAAGAATTACACATTGAAGAAGGGTCAGGATCACTCCCTACGGAAGCTCAGACAATTGATGTTGGAGAAGGTTCAGGATCACGTGCTCCTACTGGTATGGATGAACATATACATTTAGATCAAATTGTAAAGAGAAATATTAATTATAGAAACTTAGATCATTTACTTACAATGGATGTGGAAAATTTGAGATCACTTGCTAATGTTCAACTCTTAAGTCTTGCTAAGAAGAGGTCAATGAATATAATAGAAAAAGAAATATTGGTTAAATTTGATAATTTAGAAACACTTGAACACGCTCAATTGCTTTCAGTTGTACTTATAAACAAAAAGTTGGAAGGGACATTAAAATTATTGGGTATAGATGCAACATCAAAAAAGAGAAAAGTTGTTGACATGCAAACTGATATGATTGAAAATCTTA
>MU227200.1:581699-620113 GCA_018584345.1 Thuja plicata | reverse complement strand
CTACTATAATTTTCTAACATATTCTAAAATTCAACTATCATTTTCTAACATTTCTACAAACTAAATATTATTTAAAATAAATAATTAACTAAAATAAATATAAAACATACAATTTATAATAAAAATGAGAAAAATGTGTGTACCTGGTACTAGTAACAATCACAAGAGGTTGAAGAAGCTCGGGAGCTGCTGACGTCATACTGGTCGTCACTGGTTCGCTCTAAGCCCCGGGTCCACAAAATCTAGAAAAGTGAATAGTAAAAATGAAATGGGTAGTCGGAAATTTATACAAATTCTAGCAAAAAATGGCTTCGAGCGAAGTATGGCTTCGCACGAAGTACCCTACGTGGGGTACTTTGAGTGAAGTCTTGACTTCGTGCAAATTCACCCACGTCGAGTACTTCGTGAAGCCTATTAGTCACTTCGCGCGAAGTAGTGGCTTCGCGCGAAGCCATCAATTTTTTTTTTTTGGGAGAAAGTCTGAAATCCTTTGTCCCAAAAAGTGGGACACACTATTGTGAGATCACCCATTGGATGGAACTAGGCACCTCGTATTGAATATGGTGATATATGGTGCCCCAAACCTTGGGAGGTTCCCCATTCTACATAAAGGTGACCAAAACTTAAATTGCAGAGAGATCTTAGGCTTTTAGCAGGGTATTCAAATCCTCATCGGCTCTGTTTGAGTTTTGAGCCCCAAAATGGTTTGGAGAGGTCTATAAGAAATTCTACCTCCCTCATTTTGGCATCCAGAATCCATGATCAAGCAAGCATTGAAGGAGCACTCAAGCATTTCAAAAGTTCAAGGCATTTCATCGCACCATATCCTTTATCTTTTGGTAAACGAAAAAAATCATTATGTGAGCATGTCTTGTGTGATGTCCTTTTAGGTCTTTGTAAAGTCATGATATTGATCAAAACTTGTGATTTCATTTGAAGCACAATTGCATCAGCCAAGGCATAAGACATCTTATCCTCTTATTCAAACCTTTTCTACTAATAGCATGCTTCCTTATTCCAAGCATTTTAATTTGATTTCATGGTTAATTCCTATACATGAGTTTGATTGAGGCAAACCCCTTTCTCCTAAATTTGTTCTCATTTTTTTGTGTGCAAGTGACAAGTGGCGCAGTTGTGGAAGAAGTTTTTGCAGTATTGAGCAGAATGAGTGAGTTTGGAAAAGTGGTGATTCACTATGTTTGTTTTGTATGGTTGTCATTGATGTCAACACAATGTTACATTAATATCAACACGCTTTCTGTGCAATGGTGCTGAGAATTTTTCTCCATGTTTTCTTTATCTTCAAAATCTATTGGTGACATTTTGATAGGTTATTGAGTACAACTAGGAATTATTGGATTCAATATTTTTTGGTTTGAAGCACAGTGCAGTGGAATTGGTATTTGTCTGAGTATGATTGTGACTAACAACATTCTATCTGTGAAACATGTGTTTCACATTTCTCCACGTAATGGTTTCTGATGGTGTTATTTGGAAATGAGTTATTAATGTCCTTAGCTTCATTCATTTCAGTTTGCACAATATTTTTGGCTTCAGAGACATGGTTTCAAAAATCTATGGTGTTTCTACTATAGGTTTGGCCAACCTTAGGTGTTTACACATCAATTGCTTGTCTTAGTAAATGCAAGAAGATATGTAGCATGTATGATGCTATTTTTGGTCTCAATTAAAGTAGGTTTTGGTCCACTTCTCATTCCTCTCCACTACGATAATATTTAGTGTTGACCTAATTCAAAATTTCTTCTTGGTTACTTACTTAGCCGATAGTGGGAGACTTCACAAATAAAATATTGGTATAATTAAGGATAAATCATTATGGAAAGTGTGTGGAATTTGTGTATTTTTGTGTGAGTGTTTTGTAATTTTATACTTATGCGATGTGGATGTATGAAATAGGATCTATCTCCCTGCATGTTTGAGTTGTTATGAAGTGTGGTTGAGAGAAGTGTGGATATTCCTATGCTATCTACCAAAAGAAGTGAGAAGAAGGTATCTACAGATTGTTCAGTTTAGTTTCTATTGAGAATCAGTGGTGGATCTATTCTATTTTATTTTTCTTCATCTGGCCAATGATACCTCCAACAGTGAACCTTCTCTCTTTGGGTAGTGAGCCCTTTTGGAAATGAGTCTTTCTTTGTAAAAATTACCTTAATCGATGTCACCTTAAAACATTTGTTTATATATTTGAGAATAATCTTCTCCGTGGTTTTTCCCTTAATATGTTTTTCCACATAAATATAATGGTTCATGTGTTTGATGGTTGCTATGCTTTTCATGTTTACATCTTTCAATTATTAAAGGATTAAACTAAGATTGGTGGAATTGTTTTAAATTTTAAAATTATTAAAAGATTAAACTAAGATTGGTGGAATTGTTTTAAATTTTAAAATTATTAAATTCTTGTGGACAACCGATTCACCTCCCCCTCTCATTTTGCTTGCACATTCATTAATTGGTATTATAATCTTGGTTCCTTGGAAAAGATCTTAACCTCTTAAAGATATCCTAATGACACACAAATTGCACTACCTACATTTGATGGATCTAATTATTCTTATTGGAAGGTGTAGATCTGAGGTTACTTGGTCTTTCTTAGTTCTAAGACCTAGAAGACTACAAAAAATCTGTATGTGAAACTAGAAAATGGTTCAAACAATTCAGATAAAATTGAGGCTTATGAAGACAATGAAAGGGATAGGTATGCAATTTTCAGAGCTCTGTCAAAAGCTAAATTAAGTAAAGTTGTATCTTTCAACATTGATTGTGATGTTTGGGAAAGTTAAAAGGTTGTTATGAAGGAAATGGTTTAGTCAAACAAGCTAAGCTGCAAAACGCTAAAGTCAAATATGAGAGCTTGTGGATGGAATAATATTACAATATAACCACCTACCTACAAAAGATTAATGATGTGGTGAATGAGATCAAAATTCTTGGTGGAAATCTAGAATAATATGATGTTGTGCAAAAGATACTCAGAATGCTTACCAAACCCTATAGTTCTGAAGCCTATGTTATAGAAGAATCAAAAAATTTAAATCACTATAATAGAGAACACATATGGATCTTTACTTTTTTTTTGAGATGAGAGAATTTGGCACTACCGACACAAGGATAGAAACTACATTTTAGACTACCAAACTATTAAAGGATGAATATTCATAAGAATATTTTGATTAGATTGAGACAAATTTTGTGAGAAGAATGAAAAAAGGAACTGGAAATACAAAGGTAAGTTACCCTTTAAATGTTTCATCTATGGAAAGATAGGTCATTATACTTTTAGGTATCCTGAAAAAATTGCAAATTAAATAGGAAAACAAAGGAAAATTTAATAAGAAAACCTACTATTTTAGAGAAGATGTTAGAAATTTTGATGATGAATCCAATTACGAAGAAGATGATCAATGCTTATTTATGATAATTAAAGAAGAATCTAGTCCTACTAATCTTGGAAAAACTTCAAAAGTAAATGCTAAGGTTGCAGACATAGTAACTTCTACTTTACATCTTAGAAGAGACAAAGGTGAATGGCTTATTGATAGTGGAGGTTCTAATCGTATGGTTGGTGATGAAAGTAAGTTTTTTAAAATTTGAAAAGTATGACAGAGGTGTAGTTAGATTTGGAGGTGATCAAGCAACTAAGATAGTTGGAATTAGTTCTATCAGTTTTGAAGTAAATCATAATACTCACAATGTCTACTATGTTAAGGGTTTGAATAAAATCTTGAGTGTTGGACAAATGTGTGAAAATGGGTATAACCTTATTTTTAAGGAAGATGGATGTGAGATAAGAAAAAAAATGGAACCATGATTTGTGTTGGAAAAATAACAGGAGGAAATATGTATTAGTTGAAGACTACTAGTGGATACTACTTAATGTCTCAAATCAATGAGAGTTGGTTATGGCATTGAAGGGTGTGTCATATCAATTTTGACAACTTGATAAAGATTAGTTCAATACAAGTTGTAAGATATTTACTAAAGATTACAAGACCTACCAACAATTTTTGCAGAGAATGTCAAGTTGAGAAATAGAAAAGGAGGACTTTCATAGTTAAGGAACAACTTACTACTAGAATGTTGGAGCTAGTGCACACTTATATGTGTGGATCAACTAAAATAAGGATTCAACAAGGTGACAGGTAATTTATGCTTTTAATTAATTATTACTTTAGAATGACATGAGTTACTTTCTTAAGATAAGAATTGTAAACTTTAGAGAAGTTCAAGATATTCAAAGCTATGGTTGAAAATGAGGTAGATAAAATAATAAAATGGTTAAGGTTGATAGAGGAGGAGAATTTACTTTGGAAGAGTTAAACACTTTTTCTGAGAATAATGGGATTAGGAGATATTTGTGGGTCAATGCCAAAGATGGTGTATAAAAAGTGGCCATCATACAAAAAAAATTCAAAAACTCAATAACTTGATTGGGTTATGGCTTGGTAAATACCGAGCCTAACTTTTATAAAACTTGATAAGGTTTTGTGATAATAAAATTCAATCAGTTTTTTAAAACTATTAAACCGACCCATAGTTTTATAAAACATGATCGGGTTTTTATGTTAAACAAAATGTGACCGTGTTATTGAAAACCTAAAAAGTTTTCTTTTGCGTCAAAACCCTCATTTGAACTTGAGCTTTGCGAATGTGGAACAACTAGAGGAGGCCAAAAATGAGTAGAACTTGACCGGGTTTCAAAAAAAATTGCATTTTTTGAGCATTTCCAATAATTCTTCACAATTTCGCATTGTCACAAAGGTAAGAAATGCATTTTTTATTTTTATTTTGTTTCAAATTGAATTGTAATAGGGTTTTTTGGATTGATTTTGCTTTTTTATTAATTTCATGTCATATTCTCAAAACATTGCTCGACAACAAAACACACAACAACAACATGTTCCTAAATAACAATCACCACTAGAACCTCAAAATACTGCCCTTTAACAACATGGTAACCCTCAAAATGCTTCCCCTCAACAAGAAAACACTCAAAATACCACCGCTTAAAAACAAGAAAAAACTCAAAACCCTTTGCCTCCTCCAATAGATCATGTACAAGCTAGACAAAAGGATCTTTTAAATCGCCTATCATAGAATACTTCCCAAATTTATCAGATAGTGAATAAGTTAAGGTCCTCTGATTGTGAGCATCATTCATCCCTTTCCACAACCCTAGAATAAATGGCCAATTTTGCCAAGGAGGTATCTAGACAAGTTACTAAATGGGGCACATATAGGGATAGATTTTGTGCACTCTATTTTGATAGGTTGTCATATTAAGAGGTGAAAATAAAATCGATAATTAAAGGTGATATATGTTCTCTTTTCATCAAACCTAAAACTAATGAGACCTTACCTCAAGATTCAAAGAGGTTTCCTATACATTGGTGTAATCATGGTGGGTTGAGAAATGCTTTTTGGAATAGGTGGTATATGGTATTTGACCAACCACCTTGTAACAATTATGAGGTACCTTTGTATTTTTTGAGAAAGTTATATTGTGACTTTGTCCTCGGCTTGAAGCTGAACTACTTTGACATGTGGTAGTTCAAGGGTAGAGCGAGAGGCTCTGCCTAGGATAGATAAGGGGCTCAGAGGGTGGTAGACCCCCAAAATAGGATTTCTCTAGATATTAAACCCATGGTTCACATCATGGTCACAATAGCCTTTAAGGATTCTATGGAGTTACAGACTCTTCAAGCAACTACGACATTGACTGATGTCATCGTTCAACATGGCACATAGTTAGTGCAACCTCTTAGACTAGAGGATGATTCAACACTTGCACACCTACCTCATCATTAGATGCACCATTTGGCTTAGCCCATCCCATTGATCATGTGTCTTAGTTTCTAGCATATATGTTTTGGGGCAGATACTAGCACAAATGAGGATGGTTTCACATCCCATTTATGTAGACACTGCAGGAGTAGATGTCATGCTACCACCGCAAAGGATATGGCCCTCACAGATGACCTAATGACTATAGTGTTTTATGGTTAGGGTGTATTAGCTGATGTGAGTACACCGCGTCATATTCCTTCCTCTCCACACACACTTGTAGCTTTAACACTGAAGGTAAAAAAATTTAATATGTTAAAAATGGAATAATACCTTTATTTCAAAATAATTTTTGATAATATATACTAAATCTCTAATTTATATTTATTTGGTGTTTTATAGGGGTTGTCAAGGGATCAAATGTCCTAGGTTGATGATGTCATACTTTTAGCCATTCACTATGGCCTAGAAATATTTGTGGTATCATATTTTATACATCTCTTATTTAAAATTTTTATTGAACCTATGCAAGTCATTTAAATTTAGGTTTTTTGACTTATATTTAACATTATATATTCATATCTAGTATGTTAATTTTGTTTCTCTTAGGTTACCCCACCTGGGTCTAGGACATCTCATATGCGAAAGACATCCTTCAACACGCTAAAATGGAAAAGGAAATCCTCACAGATACCTAAAGGCTAAAAGGTAATTGAGCATAATTTAAATTTATTTTTTGAAATGTATTATGATTAAACATGTACATGTCGATTGATTTCAAGTCTTTTTTGTCTCTGTTATATACAGAAATAATTGGAGTTTATAGAATTGATTACTGCACCTCATGGAGCAAAGGTACGGGAGAGGGAAGTGGTATGTTTATCTATGGATTTTAATAATATAAATTGTTCAAGTTCATCTTCATTATCTTATAATTTTGCATCAACTTAGACTATGTAACATTTTCATCTTCACTTTCATCTCATGTTCTTAGTTGAAATCCTCTTCTCAAATCCTCTTGGATTGCATTCTTGTTCGTTCAAAAGCTCTAAATCCTTCCTATATGATTATAACATTTGTTATTATTTTCATACAGGAAATGGTCATAGTTTCTTCATCAATGACAGTGCCTCCTAGGAGTACGAGAGAACCATTTGAGGCTTCGATAAGAATTTGTTCTCTATATATTAAACATATGCATTTAGATATAAGTACAATTATTTTTTACTTTTTAGTGTTTCTCAACTATATATATTATTAACCTATATTAATTTTCTTTTACCTATTACAACCCCCTTCACAATTCCCGTGGATCCTCTACCATTCCATTTTGTTAGGAGTCTCAATCGTCAAATAAGGGGTCCACCACAACAGAGAGAATATGTATGTCTATCTATGACTTTTGATAATATAACTTGTTCAAGTTCTTCATTATCTTCTAATTTTTCATCAACTTTGACTATGTAACATCTTCATCTTCTCTTTCATACCCTCTTCTTAGTTGAAACCATCTTCTCAAATCCTCTTGGATTGCATTCTTGTTCGTTTGAAATCCCTAAATCCTTCCTCTATGACTATAACAATTCAAGTATCATTTATCATAAAATAATTTATCGTAGTTGCTTCATCAGTGATGGTGCCTCCTCAAATTATAGGAGAACCATCCAAGGCCTGGTACTCATTTTTTTTTAGTACACACATTTTTAGTTTTTTAGTGTTTCTCAACTATATATGTTATTAACTTGTATTAATTTCATTTTACCTATTACATCCCCCTTCACGACTTCCCACAGATCCTCTAACTTTCCATTTTTAGGAGTCTTGATCATCCAAGAAGGGATCCATCACCTTTACTACACAGTCCAAGAGTGGGAGAAACACATGAGGTAATCATCAATTCAATTGCAAACAAATTGTAATTCAATATTTAGTTATTTTGACAACTCTATTCTATTTTTGACAACAATAATCTTATCCAAAATTTGAATTTTTGGTGTGCATCCATCTATAGAGCCACATACTGCTTCAAAGAGGCTCAATTTTGATGATCCACCACAGTCATAGAATTTGATAGAGACATATAGTGTTAGTCTTGGTTATTGAAGGACTAATTCATTTATATATTTGATATTTTTATTATATATATCAACCTTGACATGGCACATGGTACATTTTTGTAACTCTTTTATTAACTTGGCATTTATGCCATTTTTGTATATATACACAATTATTGTTCATTTTGATATTAATCAAAGTTAATATTTGATCCAATTTGTTCATTGTGTGTATATCTTTGTACTTCAAAAACTAAATATTGGCAATTTAAATGTGATCCAATTTGTTCAATGTGTGCATGTCTTGGTACTTTGAAACTTAATTATTTACAATTGAAATGTGATCCAATTTGTTCATTGTGTGCCTGTCTTGGTGATAATATTACAATATTTTTATTCATTTAATTTCATTGATTGCAAATATTTATCTTACTAGAATTCAAACATGTTTATTATCTTACTACAATGCAAACAAGGACTCAAAATGAGTGAAAGTTGGTAATTAGGATATTTATCCCCATGCTTTTATAAAAATAACAAATTTAAATATGAACATAGATTATCTTACAACAAATAATATGCAAGTCATTAAGCATATACTTTTAAATGATACTTTATTCTTATTACCACCATCCAATCCTACTTTGAAGGAGATGAATTCATGTTCTTGATGCAGAGGTAGGGGTATCTCAAGGACTTGGCTCATGGCTCGTACTTTAATAACCTTGTTACTGTAGCCCTTGATCCTCTTAAAATCATGGTCAATCTGAGAGTCATAATGAGTTCAAATTGCTTCACATACCAAGATCTTTCACACAACTTTTAGAAAGGTTTCTTGATCTAAAGGAATGATGCATTCATCAAATAACGCAATCAAACTATGAACTTGTCCTTTTGAACAATGTTCTTGTTTTTGCACCAAAATGTATTTTATTTCCAATAAAAGGTAGCCTATATATCATTATATTAATCATGGGCACAAAATGACACCGCAATCACATTTGGTTGGGTGGTTTTACACTAGGCATGGCCCCATTTTTCCTCTCAAACACTCAATAACATACCCTACGGACGAAGTCTCTTGTGTGTCTTAAATGCATAAAGCCATCAAAATTTTATGGGTTATTTCTCACAAATTGTGGCACTTGCACATGATCTGTCTGAACCTATAGGTTCATGTTAGGCCCCTCTATAATAACATTTCTTAGTTTTTGAAGAATCAATGTCTTTTGTAGCGAAATAATTTTTTTGATAGAAAAATTATCAGATGCACTTAGTGCAATGTTGCAAGGTAGTATATATTGCATTTAGTTCATCATGGGAATGAACCAACATCATGATCATGTTTGATTGGGTGGTTTTACCTTGGGCATGGTCCCATTTTGCCTCTTGACACGCCCGAACGCTCATTGACATACCCTACCGACGATGTTCCTTGTATGTCCTAAGTACACAAAGATGTCAAACTTGGACAGACTGTTTCTCACAAACCATGACACTTGCACATGATATGTTTGAACCTATAGGGTATTTTTAGGCTCTTGTACAATAAGCTATCTCATTTTTTGAAGACTCGTAGTGGTTTTTGCAGGGAAGCAATTTTTTTGTTCATGCAAAATTTGTCAAATGCACTTAGTGCAAAGTTGCAAGGTAGCCTATATCATGTTCAGTTCATCATGGGCATGAACCAAAACTGCAATCACATCTTGTTGGGTGGGTGTAACCTAGGAATGGTCCCATTTTTCCTCTTGACATGCCCAAACACTTAGTGGCATACCCTACTAACAATGTCCCTTGTGTGCCCTAAGTGCATAAAACCATTAAACTCTGACAAATATTTTCTCACAAAATGTGGCACCTGTGCATGATCTGTCTAAACCTATAGGGTTGTGTTAGTCCCCTCCAAAATAACTTACCTCAATTTTTGAAGACTCGAACTGGTTTTTGTGGGGCAATAATTTTTATGTTCATGCAAAAATTGTCAAATGCACTTAGTGCAAAGTTTCTAGCTAGCCTATATCATATTTTCTTCATCATGGGATCAAAATGACACTAAAATTAAGTCTAGTTAGGTAGCTTTACCCTACCCATCGTCCCATTTTCCCTCCCAACATGCCTGAACACGCAGCGACATACCCTACCAGTGAGTCCCTAGTATTCCCTAAGTGCATAAAATTGAAGAACTTTGACAGACTATTTCTCAAAAATCATGGCACCTATACATAATCCATTTAAACCTATAGGGTTGTGTTTGGCTCCTCTACAATAACCTATCTTATTCTTTTAAGAATCATAGTGGTTTTTGTAGGGTAGCAATTTTTCTGTTCATGCAAAAATTGTCAAATGCACTCAATGAAAAGTTGCCAAGTAGCCTATATCACTTTCAATTCATCATGGGCATGAACTGACACTGTGATCACATTTGATTGGGTGGGATTACCCTAGGAATAGTCCCTTTTTTCCTCTCAACATGCCTGAACACTCAATGACATACCCTATCGATGATGTCCCTTGTCTGTCCTAAGTGCATAAAATTGTTGAACTTTGACAAACTATTTCTTGCAAATTGTGGCACATGTGCATGATCCATCTGAATCTAGAGGGTCATGTTAGGCCCCTCTACAATAATATGTCTCAATTTTTTAATACTCAAAGTAGTTTTTGTATGGGGCCAATTTTTTTGTTCATGCAAGAATTGCCAAATGCACTCAGTGCAAAGTTGTCAGGTAGCCTATATCACGTTCTGTTCATCGTGGGCTCTAGCTGATATCACAATCGCATCTGATTGGGTTGTTTTTCCCTATGAATGGTCCCATTTTTCCTCTTGACATGTCTGAAGCCTTAGCATCATACCCTACTAATGATGTCCCTTGTGTGTCCTATGTGCATAAAATTGTCAAACTTTGATGAACTATTTCTCACAAACTGTGGTACCTACAGACAATGTGTTTGAACCTATACGGTCATGTTTTGACCCTCTAAAATAACTTCTCTCATTTTCTGAATACTTAAAGTGGTTTTTATAGGGAAACAAATTTTTTGTTCATGCAAAAATTTTCAGATACACTCAGTACAAAGTTGCCAGGTAGCCTATATCGTGTTTTGTTCATCGTGGGCTCAAATTGACACCACAATCATGTTTGTTTGCATGGGTTTAACCTAGTCATGGTCCCATCCTCTCAACATGCCCAAACGCTCAATGACATACCCTACCAATGATGTCCCTTGTGTGTCCTAGTTGGGAAAAATAAGAGTTGTGCATTCCATGAGTTTTCTATGATATTGTGAGAAGTGTTCATTATAATGTGCACATAATGTTATCATGTGGAATTCCACTACATGAACCAATATTACAATATAAAGTGAAGCAATATATCCTTTTATTACAATATAAAATGAAGCAATATATAAAATCATGTAATCCTTTTATTTGATGGGTACAACTGATCATTTGTGAAGGTTTTATGTCCCTATGTGGGGGCATTGGACCATCTATGGAGGCCTTGAACTCTTTGTCCCAAGCTTGAATAACTCTATTGGGGTGTTAGAAGTTTACTTATTGTGATTTTCCTAATAAGGAAGGTTAGTGTTCTTGAAGTTTCCATAAAGATGGTGATTTTCATGGTCAATTTAAAAGGTATTCAAGTTTCCTTGGGGTTTAAGAATGATACTTGTCTATAAATTATGGATAATATAATTTGATTTAGGGTTTCTATTGTTAGAGAAATTAGAGTGCTAAATTATTTTTAATTGATGTAAAATTGTTGCTAGCCAAAAGAGGTATCATAGTTAAATCTAGAGTATTCTTCCCAAAATATCATTGTATGGAAGTTTAGGTTTTTTATGGGGATGTAAATAGTGATAGAGAAACTCTAGAGAAATTTGGTAGCATAAAAAGTTAAATATCTCTCGCTTGTTAGAAGGATCGCTCTCATTAAGACCTTATTGACCACTATCCTAGTTTATGGCATGGTTATCTTTCATGTTACAAGAAAGGTGGGTAAGATGTTTGAGGCCACATAAGGAATTTTATTGGGTGTAAATTATATATTTTATGGAGAATATAAGAATAATGAGATAGATTTTGGAGTCATTTTTTGTATTTTAAATATCTGAAGAGTGGGGTGAAAAGAATGCACTTTCTTACATCTTGTTGTCACTTCATTTGTCTTGATGTAATGTGGAGATTTAAGAAGGGGGACAAATTTGTATATTGGCAAGATATGCTTACAAAAAATAAATTTGGTTGATTATATATTTTGACACCTTTGGTTTCTCATTTTGAAGGGACTTGGTATTGATTTAGTAGTTAGTGATTATTGGTCATTGAATTCTAAATGGAAGACTTGAAGTTAGATCTTTTTGATATGATTAGTGAGATTAATATTATTTTCTCCTCTCTAAACAATTTTCCTTTTAAGTGGTCATGTTTTCTTCTTGGAAAGGACTTTATGGATTAGTATGGGAAAGGAAGTAGGTGTATTTCTATGAGATTATTTAGTTCATATTTTCAAGAGGATCCTGATATATGTTCAAAGGATGTTTGATATATTTACATAGATTTTCTTAAACCTTGTTCCTTTCTAAGGATTGTTATGAACAAGAGGATCCTTTCTTTGGATATATTATAGAATATGGGTGAATTGGAACCCTCATTTTATGTTCCAATAACTTTATTGCAACCATTTGCTTTAAATTTTTATGCTAAAATATCTCTTATTTCCTTAAAATTAAAATTCATTTCCAATACTAGATTTTTTTGTCAAGCCTAAGCTCAATTCCGAGACCTACAAGAGAAATGGAAGCTTCAATATTACGCACATTTATTTCTCAACCTAGATAGAGACAATCCAAAAGAAATGAGTTACTAACATGAAGAGACAATCCAATAGAAAGAACCAATATATAGAAACACGAGAGCATATTCCAAAATAGTCAAGAGACCTTATGTAAAACTATCTTAGTAACATAAGCATCTTACAAGAACAAGTGAAGGTGTGATTGTACAAATGTAATGATACAAAATTCATTTATGTATTTATAATAAAATGTTACACATTAAGATATACAAAATTTGGCCTCTCAATATTTAAAAATCAACCCATGGCCACTTATATATACAAAATTGTTTTGGTAAATTTTTGAGATATTTTTGAGATTATTCATATATGTGCTGACGTTAATTATTTTTTCATTGATGTCAACATATTCCTATTGCTGGAGACAGTGTTCCTATTGCTGGAGATACTGTATTGAATATCATATGTTATGAAGAGAGTATTATATTCAGCAATTTCTGTACTTGATTCATTTCAAGTGGCAGAGGATTGGATGATGATTTGAGAGAGTTGTGATGAATTTATTAGAGACTGTTATTTTGGTTATTTTGTCAGAGATGATGTTTTAGTATTTGGATCGGTGTGGATCAGTTTGGAAATATTCTTTTTTTCTAACCTGGTGGTGAGTTCAGGACATGAATGTGTGTCCTCAGTTTGAATGGATCATGATTTGGATGCTAGAAAGCTATTTTTATTTTATGATAGTGGTTATGGTTTAGTGTTTCTGATGAACAGTGCAAAGATGAGTTTGATTCATGAGACAAAGATGTTCCCGTTGATGTTGTGGTATTTCATGTTTCTTTTTTATGTTTCTTGATCTTTTTCTATTTGTGTTGGTGGATCACGTTGGGTTATGTGATCGCAATTGAAGATTCCTCATGTAACGTGTTGATGTTCTTATTGTTCTTGTTGTAGCATATTAAAATTGTGAAAGTTCTTGTCATATTTATAATGAGTCTACAAAGAAATACAAGGTCTTATTATAGGAATAATCCTTAAAGTAATTTAGGAGAAGAGCTCCATGCACCAGGTAGAAGGCAATGGTCTAGGAGAGGTGGGTGTGACCATAGTTCCCCAAAATATCTAGAGGAAGAATCCTAAACCCTACCCCTGAGAAAGTCTCATCATCCTCTGAGATTATTGAGCCTCCTAGGTCAGTCAGCCCTAATGTGGCTAGTACATATTTTGATCCCCCTTAGGATGAATAAATTACTGATATAAGGTTTTTTTCCTGCACAAGAAAGTTTGGACCAACAAGGAGAAACTTCTGCTACTGAAACTGCATCTTATGATTCTGATAAACTGCATGATGAAGTGATGGATTTAAGAAGAAAGGACCATGAGGAGTTATTGGAAATATACAATGGAAGAAAGAGGCATGAGAAGGAGATCTATGAATTGTTAATGGAAAGACAAGAACTCCTGAGGAAGACAAAGAATAATGAGTTTAAGGCTAGAAGTTTCAATGAAGATAGGGACTTGTTCAATGATGTTGGAGCCTTGAGGTAACAAGGTGAAAATAATAAATAAAAATATAAGAAAGATGAATTTGAAGGAGAAGGGCTTGTTTTAAGGTAGTTACATCCATCTGAGATTGAGAAGAATGTTGAGCTCAAGAAAAATAAAAAGCATGCATCTGACAAGGGTAAGAAAAAAATGGGTGGTGTAAGTATAAATGAACCCAAACAAGGAAAAGTTACCCCTGATGGTATGTCTCACGTTGACATGGAACTGGAGAAGGCTAGAAAAATTAAGGAAGATTTGGATAAGCAATTAGAAAAAATGGAGTTAGAAGTTGCTGCATCTGAGATGAAAAGGAAAATTGCTTTCCTACATGCTACTATAAATACTACTTCTAGTAGATCAATACCAGTTGCCACTAGGATAGTATCATAAAACCCACCAGGTGTTTCAAATCCGAGTGCTCAAGCTTCTGGTTCTAAGCAAGGTGTCCCTCAACCTACCCAAAATCAAGGAGGTGTAGCAGGCGTGAGTGAGACTATTACCCTTGGAAATTTTCAAAGAAGACCTGTTCATTTGGATAAATACCATCCTCTATTTTTTGATGGCATCTCGGGTCATCCAAATGTCATCCCAAATGAGGTAAGAGATTGAATCCCCAAGTTTACTGGTAATAATGTTATAACTTGTGAAGTACACCTAAAATATTCACTGACAAGATTATGGATTTTGAGATTGAACATGAGGATGTCATAATGAAGCTTTTTGTCCAATCTATGATTGAAGATGCTAGGGACTGGTTCAAAAATTTCCTTGAGTGTAGTATAGCATCTTGGGATGAGTTTGTCAGATGTTTTAGGGAACAATACCATGAACATGTTAATTCAGCTTACATGTTGAATGAGTTCAATAATATTAAGAAGTTCACCAATGAAAGTATGGTTGATTTCAATAATAGATTTCAGAAAGCCATGAACAATTTATTTCAGGTGTTAAGACTAGATGAGAAAGTGTCTTTAACCACATACTTCAATGCTGCTGATGGAAAGATGTCTTACATTCTTAGGGATAAGAACCCACATACTTTGAGGGATGCTAACAAGACAAACATAGATATTGAAAGAAATAGACAAGCCTTAGGGAAAATGGGGAAGAGAGAGGATGGAAACTTATGGAAGGATACAAAAGGGCAGACAAGTAAGCCTACCAAGGAAGAGGATAGGGTGGATAAGTTGATGAGTGCAATAAAAGACCTTACTACCAAAATTGATTAAAATGACAAAGGTTCTCAGGATAATAAACATCAGTATCAGAGATATGATAGGTATCCAAATTTGAGAGACATGCCATACATAAGTAATCAAAAATATGGAAAGCTTATTATAGAGAATCAAGAGAGCCAGAAGACAATGGAAACCCATGATCCTTTAAAGAGAAATACTACAAACAATGTGGAGAATACCCCTTGGCGTGTTGCTTGTAATATGCCTCACTCTTCTTTCCAGTGTGTTGTAGCACAGGCCTTAGCTAAACAAATGGAGGATGGCAGTGAACAGACATGTTCAACACAAGAAGACCCCACTATGAATATGTTCTTTGTGAAAAGATGTGTTAAATCATGGTCTTCTGAAGATGAGGAACCTGTTGATGATGTGAATAGTAGGAGAGAAAAATACCAAGAATATCAACAACAAGTTTTTTTTGACTCGGATGATGAGCCTAGTACTATATTACATGATATATTTTTAATACTGTGGATGATGATAAAGAACATCCACATTTGATATTTCCAGGTGATGAAGAAAAAATATCCTTGACTATAGTAGCAATTAACCAAGATAGAAGTGCCTATAACTTGAGAAATAGAAGGGTGGAACCTAGTCAAGGTAAACTTGCTTCTGTATTTGTCAAAGAAGATGCCCCAAAGATTGTTGTTGAATCTCCAGTCAAGGATAAAATGGAGAAGGAAGCTACTAAACAAGGAGAATCCTCTTCTCCTCAAAAGGAGAAGGAGGAAATGAAATCAGATGAACAAATTTCTATTGACAAGGGAAAAAAAGGTAAGAGAACACATGACATATTTTTTAAATTACCTACATTTTATATGAGGCATGCTCTTACACAAATGAAAGTATCAGTTCCCTTGATGGAAATGTTGAAAATAAAAGAGCATATGGAAGCTGTAATGTCAACTTTTAAAGGGATAGAGGAAATCCCTATTGCAAACAAGAAGGAGAGTAAGAAGAAGGAGGTTTCCTTTGAGCTTGAGACCCCTATACTATATGTGGGTAATATGATCACCCAAGAACCATCTCAAGTGGACCCCTTCTATGTCACTTTGTTGATAAATAAAAAACTTGTAAAAAATTGCATGATTGACTCTGGTGCTGCCGCAAATGTCATGCCATATGAAGTGATAAAATAATTAGGGATGAGTGTGGATAATTTCTATGGGAGATGTTATGCCATGGACAATAGAGAGGTCCTTGTAGTAGGAACTCTGAAGGGATTTGAGGTAAAGATAGTTGTATTTCCTGAGGCCACATACAAGATGGATGTGGTTGTTGTGGATACCCAACTCCATTATGGTATGTTGTTTTCAAGACAGTGAGCTGCAATAGTAGGAGGTCATGTACAATTAGATTTATCTTATGCAACAATCCCAGTAAATGGGAATAAAGTGAAATTGTACAAGGAGCCATGAGCACCAGTCACTATTGAAAAGGTGTGAAATGACATGCTCAATTGTTATGTGGAGGTGGATATGGAGAAATTCAGAGTGGAGAAGATCCTTCTAGAATGCAGAAACATTGATCCACTGGTGGAATAATTGTGCACACAAAAAAGTGGCTTGTGACAGATGTATTTTGATGGAGCTTATTCCAAGGAAGGATCAAGAGTTGGTGTCCTGTTCATTTTTCCATCAGGTACAACTTTCAAATATTCTTTCTTGTTATCTTTTCTATGTACAAACAATACTGTTGAATATGAAGCCCTATGTTTGGGGTTAGACATTGCATCTAGCCATGGCATTATGTGCTTAAAGGTTTTTGGGGATTCTGAACTGGTTGTAGCACAAGTCAGATCCAAATATGTTGTAAAAAATGATAGATTAAAATTGTACAAACATGCAGTATGGGATCAGATAGAATTGCTTAATGCTTTCAACATTAATTGGGTAGAAAGGTTAAAGAATATTATGGCTGATTTTCTGGCAAATGTTGCTTTGAAAAATGATGATTTGACCTTGAGTGGAGTATCTATTCCGGAAGTCAAGAGTAGGCTTGTGGTGCCAGATAATGTATACAATTGGCAAGTTTTTGAGGATGACCAAGATATCCTTAGGTTTATCTGGTGTCTTGACCACTTTGAAGGCTAACATGTAGACTATAATGCCTTAGTAGAGGTGGTTGATGGTAGGGATATGGTTTTTGGAAATGAGATTGTTCAACTAAGTTCTAATCAAATCCCCAAGGGGCTGGTGGAATTAGAGGCATTGTTTAATGATCAAGATAATTACATGTCTAAGAGGAGCAATGCCAAAATTGAAGACCTAGAAGAGGTGAATTTGGGATCTGAAACAACACCCCAAAATGTATATATTAGAAAAAAATTGGACCCCCATGTTAAGACAAACTGATAAAATTATTGAGGAAACATAAGTGGGCGTTTGCATGGTCATATGAGGATTTAAAAGCTTATAGGGAGGAAATTTTTCAGCATGTGATCCCACTAAAGCTAGATATGAAACCTTTAGACAAAACAAAGACCAATTAACCCATTATTAGCTCCCAAGATGCAACAGGAATTAATGAGGTTAAGGGATGAAGGAATTATACAACCTATAAGACATTCAACCTAGGTTTCCAAATTGGTCCCAGTAAGGAAGACAAATGGTGATATAAGGTTGTGCCTTGATTTTAGAAATTTGAACCTTGCATCTCTGAAAGACAACTATTCTCTTCCTAACATGGAAGAAATGTTGCAGAAGGTTACTGGTTGTGGCCTATTTTAAATGATGGATGGTTTCTCAGGGTACAACCAAGTATTGGTGAAAGAGTCAGAGCATTTTAAAACTAAATTTACTACTCCTTGGGGGACTTATGTATATATCAAGATGTCATTTGGTCTTATGAATGCATGAGCAACATTCTAGCAAGCTATGGATGTTTCTTTTAAAGATTTTATTGACCCATTTATGGTAATTTATTAGGATGACCTAATAGCATATTCTAGGAAAGAAAAGGATCATTGTGATAATCTTGAGAAGGTGTTCAATAAAGCCTTTGAATATGGTGTCTCATTGAATCCTTAAAAGTGCCAATTTGCAGTCACAAAAGGAAAGTTGTTGGGGAATATTGTTTCAAAAGAAGGAGTAAGGATTGACCCAAAATGAATAGAGGCTATCCAAAAGGTCCTTCCTCCAAAGAATGTCAAAGGAGTGCAGTCTTTCTTAGGAAAGATAAATTTTTTTAGAAGGTTCATCGTAAATTTTGCAGAGATTGTGAAACCTATAATAAAGTTTTTAAAAAAAGATGCTAAGTTTTAGTGGGATGAGGAGGCACAGTCTGCCTTTGTGAAAATCAAGAAATAAATTCAGGAAGCCCCTATTTTAAGGTCTCCTGATTATAGTAAACCATTCTCACTTTTTTATTTTGCATCTTTTCATACAATTGTTGTTGTTTTATTGCAAAAGGGCGAGGAAGGACATGAAAATCCTATTGCCTTTTTTGGAAAGTCTCTCCAGGCTGCAAAATTAAATTATGAGGTAATGGAGAAACAAGCATATGCATTGGTGAAGGTTTTCAAGTCATTCAGGCCTTTTCTGGTTTGTTCAAAAGTAATAACATATGTTCCTCATGCAGCGGTTAAGGACATTCTCACCCAGTCAAAAGTTATTGGAAAAATATACAAGTGGATAAATAGGGTTCAAGAGTTCAACTTAGAAATCCATATCACAAAATTGGTAAGAGGATTAGGCTTAGAAAAGCTTATGACTGAGGAGAATATGGATTTAGTACAAGTAAATAATGCGGAGTTACAATACCTAACACTAACAAGCATTGAAAGACAACCTTGATATGTTGATATTGTATATTTCATTAAAAATGCCAAGTGCCATGATACCATGGCTGACAATCAGAAGAGAACTCTCAAACTACAAGCCTAGAAATACACATTAATACAAGGAGAGTTGTATTGGAAAGATAGGGATGGTGTGCTCTTGTTGGGTTTAGATGAAAGGTAGGCTGATAGAGTATTGAATGAGATGCATGTTGGCTTGTGTGGTGGACATTTTCCTGCTAGGAAAACTTCCCACAAAATTCTAAGGGTTGGTTATTTTTGGCCTTATGTGTTTAAATATTCTTTCAAGTTTATACAAAAATGTGAGCCTTGCCAAAGGTTTTCTTCCAATTTGAAATTTTCAGGCACTTTATTATTGAATCCAGTACAGGCTCAGGCCCCTTTTTCCATGTGGGGAATTAATTTTATTGGAGAGTTTGTAGAAAAATCTAGTGGTGGACATAGATGGATCCTGGTTGCCATAGATTATTTAACTAAATGGATTGAGGAAATTCCTACAAAGGGAGCAACCAGTAAAGTTGTGATTGAATTTTTTATGGATAATATCCTGACTAGATTTGGTGTCCCCCTAAAATTGGTAACAAACAATGCTAAGTGCTTTAGGTCTGGAGAGTTTCATAATTTTTGTGATGAAAATGGAATTGTGATATTATATTCATCTCCATACCATCCACAAGAAAATGGAAAAGGCGAATCTAGTAAAAAAAGCATTCTGCAAATTTTGAAGAAAACCTTGGAAACAAATAAGAGGGCTTGGCATTCAAAGCTGAAATTAGCCTTGTGGGATGATAGGGTAACCTTAAAAAGAGCTACTGAGAAGTCCCCTTTTAAATTAGTATATGGATTACAAGCTAGGTTGCCAATGAATAATTTACTTCCTGTCTATAAATTTATCATGGATGAGGAGCTAGAAGTAAATGATGCCTTACATGATAGAATGGTTCAATTGATTGAGCTTGATGAGGTCAGAAGGGAAGGACCGATGAAGAATGTAAGAAGTCAATAGAAGATGAAGTATTTTTTTGACAAAAGGGCTAGTATAAGGAAATTTCAGCCAAATGACATGGTATTGCAGTGGAATGCTAGATATAAAGACAAGGGGAAACACAAAAAAATTTGAATCCTTATGGTTAGGTACTTAGATTGTTTATCAAGTACATGGAAAGGATTCATATTTTATAAAAAATATGGATGATGAGGTATTGGAATTTCTAGTGCATGGACAATTCCTAAAGCCTTTCTTTAGTTGATCTTTCATTCCATGCACAGTAGTTTTGTATATATGTACAGATTTGTTTGTTTCAAGTTGTGTTTTTTTTTTTCTACGGTAGGTTAGTGTGGTTGTGGTCTGCCTCCCAGAGATCTCGGTTCTTGCCATGAATTTTCTTTCAAGCATCCTCAAATAGAGCCACTGTTGGGTGTATTTTAGGTTTTCTGAGATATGTCAAAATTTTGCTCTTGGTGTCAAATAAATTGTGCCTCTGCATTTTAGTAGTTTAAATATCCCTGCAAAGTTTCTTAAAATGTCTGTCTCAAGGCATTCCTGCTTCAAAAATGTTTTAAAACCCTAAACCCTAGGTCTTTGGCTCATGTAATAAAATCGCATTACCTTTTCAAGGTCACTTAAGTCTTGTAAATTCCAAGTGCCTTTTTGACTTGTCTCTTAATCTCGCAATCTTGTCGGTTAAGCACTTAACATCCAGCAACAGTTCCCTCCTATTCTCATAATGTTTGTGGTTAAGTGGATAACGTCTGGAGATCTTGCAACAAAGGTTGAGGCTTGACAGTTTATGTTATCTCTAAATCTCGCAATGTTGCAGTCAAGTCTCAAATAATCTGGAGATTCAGCGAGGACCATCGATGCAAGACAAGATCAGTGGCTGGCACTGAGTCTCAGAACAAACCAAGGGTCAAGACCAACATCTAGTGATTTAGAGATAGCCTTTATCTATGAATCTCATTAATCAAACTAGAGTTAAAACAAGTGTTCAGTGACTTAGAGATGTGTCTTGTCGCTGAATCTGTGAATCAAACTTGAGTTAAGCCAAGTCTTTTGATATAACGTGCCAACCATTGATTAAGACCAAGATGTGTGGCAGGCGCTAAATCTCTAGATAAGTCAAGAAAAGTAAAAGATATTCAGTGATCAAGAGATGCAGGGTTGAGATTTGATCAGATGCTAACACATGTCTCGAAGGTTCACAATATGGGTGGCGGGTGCTTTCCCTCAATTACGAAGATGAAGTTCTTTATTCATGAAGGCATCGCATCGTGATGCCGCGTGTCTTTTCTCAGATCACTGGGCTCGTCAGCAATGAGTTAAAGCTCATGAAATTTTGTTTTCATCCCACGGTGGGCGCAAAGCCTCAAACATAAAGATGAAGGTAGTTAACCATCGAGGTGTTACGTCATGGCGACACATGGCAGTTAGCAAGACCAGATCAGCGCTAAAGTGAAGTTAATAATCATACAAGTTTCTTTTCATCATGTGGTCATTGTTTTTCCTTAGACAAAAGATGCTCAGAGGATATTCATTGAGGCATCATGCCAGCTTGCCACGTCGCAGGTCAGGTTTGGTTAGCATTGAAGGATAACATAAAGGTAAAGCAAGTTTCTGTTGATCGGATGGCTGGCACATTTCCTTAATCTGAAGATGATCAAAGATTAGTCTTTGAGGCATTGGGCCTACCTGACACCTGTCCTCCTATGATCGTGGGGTCGGAGCAAAGGCAAGTTTAAAGGAAAGCTGATGTAAATGAATCGGATGGACTGTGTAATGCCTTAAAAGAAAGGTGATCGAGAAATAATCTTCAAGGCATCGCGCTCATGTTCTACGTGTCTAGATCATATTTTGTTGGAGCCCGGGTAACTTAAAGAAGATCTACAAATCATTTTAAAAGTTAAATAAAGTTTCAATGTGAGACGTTGATGCCATATTTTGCACCACCTGTGGCTGTTACAACCATTTTTCAAAATTTTAAATAGTTTTCTTAGGGTTTCCAGGCAGTGGCATTGTGTTCCAAGAAGCAAAGGCATTAAGTGGATAATTCTGATCTCTTGGATCGATTTGATGAGGTCATGGGGTGTTGAGCGGTGGTTATGCAGTCTGTTTTGTTGAGACGGATTGAGCCAAGTTTGTGGTGGACACAAGGGTTATAACTATTTCTATGTGGGACATGCAATTGAAATAGTTATAGGGCATTAAGAGTTTTGACTGGCCAACAAAGGAGGAGGTTGCACTGTGGGACAAAAGCACAGAGTCAAAGAAGAAAAAGCAGGCAACAACAGACTTGGAGGAAATGGAAGATGATTGAATGACACTTGGCACCTGATCAATGAGCACAGGGAGGGTAATTATCACAAAGAATAGTGTATGTTGGCCTTTTAGGTGATCACTATTTCTCACAACAACTTTTAGAAGTTACCTTGAATATTTGCGGACAAAGGTGCCAACTGTTAAAGATTTAGAATGATTGCAAAGAGCTACTCAAGTTCTCCTTTCCACCGATGGAAAACGATTGTAACTGATTTTGTCTTTTAGTGTTTTTTTCTTTTTCTAGCCATCTGAAGCTTGTTGCATCCTGATTCTCCCAGGATTCCAAGATGGCTAGTGAGTAATATTAGTAGCAAGGTTTTTGTAAAAATAGGGATGGTGAAATCACAACTGCAAGATAGTTTTTTGATTTTAGTCTAGTCTTAGAGTTTTTGTCACTTTGAATGTATTGAAACAAAGAAAAATTTAATGAAAATACAGTGGGATTCCTTTGCACATTTATGATGTCTTCTTGTATTCATGTATTAAATTCTTGTGCACTAAATTTGTAAGGAAAATTTCAATACACTATTTACAAGGTAAATTGTGGGATTATTCTTGAGTTTCTTTCAAGGGAAGGGTAATTCTTAAGGGTGGTTTCAGGGGATTTAGGATTTACATGAGAATTTGATGTCTTGGTGTGGAAATGAAAAGGATGATTTGTAAGGCATTTCATTTGGGTTCTAGGTGTGTTGTTATTGAAAGATTTATGTGAATGTATGTTCATTGGACTCTTTTCCCTGGATTAGGCACTGGTCTATACTTGATAGGCAGTTTTCATCATCAATCATTAAAATTTAAATAATCTTTTAGTTTTTGTTGAAGAGCATAAATATTTATGATTTGTGTTGAAGAATACAAATATTGTTGTTGAATCCTTGGAGAAGTGAATCCTTTAGGTACACCCGCCTGAGCTTGAAGCTCAAAGTGAAGAAGGATGAGAATCCTTATTGCATTCTAGTATTTGTTATTGTCAGATGCATCTTTTGGTTTATAAAGTTATGCATAAGATTAGTTTTTAACATCTACAAGATTTGTTATCAACATCTACAATAAAATGCACTAGCAAATCAGTGTTTGAGACACTAACCCACTATAAGATTTACTAAGAAGTAGTAAGTCACAAGAGGTACACCCGCTTGAGTCTGTGGAGCTTGAAGTGAAGGAGGATTTGATCCTCGTTAGTTAGACTTTTACTTGTTGGAATAAGGTGTTGGGAGTCATAGAGTCAAGCATTAATGCTATATTAATATTCTCCAAGAAAAAGCTCTAACATGTCCTAAATGCAAGTTACAAATCTTTGCAACAAATACAAAATTCCTCCGAATAGGCTAGAGAGGCCAAAAATTGTTACAAAGCAATCCAAAATATAGTAGATTGGTAAAGGGAGGGTTGATACTTTGCTAAATATAATTTCAAAATTTTACAAATTTTTCAATTTAGCTAAAATAAATTTGCAAAAATTTAAAATTTACTAGACTTGATGAAATGAAAGGGCTTGAAAGAATTCTAGAAACACCAAACAACTGCAATGAGGAGTACTCTCAAGGCTCTATACCATGTTGGGGAATCCAAGGTCACAAATTCAAGACCAAATAATCTCTCACAAGTTGTATAAACTAAAAATGATCCAAGTAATAATCAACACATCAATTAACATATTAGGATTGAGGAAATGCATAATGCAACACCAAAATATACAAGATGGGTTTCATCATGTATGCATATGTAGTGAGACAAAAAGTGTTTAACCCCAAAAGAACTTAACCTTTAATGTTAAGGTTAAGTTAGACTAACCCACTAAGTGTAACTTAATCCTAGTTGAGGGTTTGGAAAAATTTATACTCTAACATTACAAGGGGAGGGATGAGATCCTGGCTCTTTTACATCTTCTAGCTTGCATCCAACCTACAAAATGAAGCAAAGAGATACATAATAATCCATTTTGGTAGTATCCCTTTAGAGTTAAAACAACATAATAGATGCCTTAGATCTAAGGTCATGCATGAATCTCATCTTATAGGTGATATATGATTCTTATCATATTGGAAATCCCAATCACTTAATATAGAAGTAATGATTGTTTAACTAAATTTAATTTTATTAAAATTAATACATGATGGGGACATGTTATATATGACCCTCAAATTAAATTTACTTTTTTGTGATTTGTAAGAATAAAACTTAGCCTCAATTTTATTTTATTATTATAGTTATTTAATAAATGCATCATGACTCATTTTTTAAAATCCATATTATCTAACAATTTATTTAATCAAATTGCCTTGTGTGTACATATGCAATTATATTAAATTATGAAATCTGATTAATTCAAAATGTTTATTTAATTAATTTAAATTAAAATAGACAAGAAGAATATTCTTGTTATTGTTAAATTTTGATATGCTTCTTAGATTATTGAAAATAACTAATTAAAACTCTATGGCAATAGAAAATAAATTCTTAATTCTATACATGCCTATTAGCGAACTGGAGGTCTTTGTGTTTTCATATATTTCATCTTTATTATCAAATACTTGTGGAAATGTGCACAAGTCTTTGATGCTTTTTCAGTGACGTTAGTTGTAAGAGATTTAATATAAAGTCACTTACAAAATATTTAGCTGACACTATTCATCAATCCATCATTCATCCCTCATTTATTTAAATCACATCTTCTTCAATGTGCATTCATTGTTAAAATGGGATTATATTTTATTTCTGGAGTACATTACTATGTTGTTTGATATAGATCTTGTAATACACAAGAATGAACCTCAAATCTAAATGTTCAAATTCAAATTCTAAAATTTCCTCACTCTATTAGTTTATATGAATTAATTTCGTACATTTTGGTATGAATTTTTGGTACACCTTAGTATTTAAAATTTTTTATTGTGTCATTAATTAATAATCCATAATAAGGATAGATATTTAGAGGAAGGTTCAATTTTATAAGACTAAAAGAACCAAAATTGGTATCATTTGCTATTTGAACCAATTTTTACGTTATTAAGTTAATTATTTGTCTAAGTAAAATTAGTTTTAATACACATGGGTTAAACTTAGAAGAACTCAAATCTCACAAATTTGTTATCTTTGTTTTATCTAATTATTTATTTTTGTTTTTGATGGAGGGTCCAAGACCAGCCCATGTCAGAGTCTTGCACTCAGTAAGACTTGATCCCTGATGGGCTCGGTGTGACATAACTATTTTTAAAATATAACTAAATTAAAATTTTGAAATTCATTTATTTGTAAATTATTTAAGAAATACTAAAAATTATAATAGCATTTATACAAAAATACTTTAATAACATTATTATGAATAAATAAATAAATACATAAAACAAAGATAATTAAATGAAAGTAGTTCAATATAATTTGATAATATAAATAAATCTAGATTAATTTCTTAGATATATATATATAACAATGTCTACAAATATTTCTTTACTTGAAAACAAAACACCAATAATATATAGCAGGAAATGAAGAGGTTAGGAGGAGGAAAGGACAAAGAAGATCAAAAAGAAGGATCAAGGGAGGCTAGCTTCTTCTTCTGAATTTTGATGCCATTAATTTTTTGGTCTTTTGATTTTGATGCTGAAACTCTAATTGAGTTATTTTTCAGATTTTTATATATTAATATATTCTGACTCTAGACTTTATCGATAAAAAAAACACACCAATAATTTATAAATTAAATTTTTTTTTATCTAATCAATGAATCTCAATATTTTCAAAATCAATCACTTTTAAAATCTAATTAAATGCTAATTCTATTTATATAGATTTCCATGTTTAATTTCAATATCACTTCAAACCTAATCAAAGCTGATTGTTCATTTATTTCTGTTAGATTATATATCCATGATTCTACTTTAATCAAAACACTGTAAAAATCAATCATTTTTTTCTTCAAAAATATCATAATGGAAACATAATATGAATACAGGATTAGTTAAAGAAATCTAAAATAACCGTATTGAGTACAAAAGAGGGGGTTTGATATGTTCAAAACCCATTATTTATAGATTTATACTTATTAATTATTCTCAGTACTGTCTGTAAAATATCCATCAGAGAAATTAGCATTTAGATTTAGCACAACATCTTTGACAACAGAACCAAACTTTGATAATTGAACCACGTCCCTCAGCACAGCAAGCACAGGACTCATGTTTCTGAGGAACATGAGAATTATTCTTGTTTTGAAGAAGTTGGTTCAGCTCAGTTTTTTGAACATCAGCTGCCTCACCTGCAACTATCAATGAATTCTAAGATTAAACAGCTGTTATATTAAAATTATTAGTTTTTTACAATTGATAATAATTCTTATAATTGTTTTTAAATTAAAGAAAATTAATTTAAGAATACAGTTTTTACATCAACATTTTCTATTAGGCTACACCTTATAAGATTGGAAAGCTCAAAATAATAGAAAATGATCTCAAACATTAATAAAAAAATCAAATACAATCTGATTTAAAAACCACAACAAGAAGTCCTAAGTTGCAGATTTGGGTTGGGGGACGGATTGGGGTTGGCGAATCCCGTTCGTGGATTTGTGAAAAAAAAAAAAATTCTATTAGGATTCGTATGCATTTGTATATATATATAAAATAAGAGAAATATATGTAATTCTAAAACTAAATCATTTCATAGTATGAATCTATGATGTTTGATCATTTAACAATGCCAAATCTCAAAGATTCAAAACATTAAAATTAAATCATAACATCAGTTCAAGTATCATTGTTTGAAGTTCAATTAATGAATTAATAATTTTTTGATATTCTTCTTCATCATCTTCTATATGGTGGATCCAAACGGACCCACAGGTCCAGATCCGGACCCTGCCCGAATCCAACACAGACCGGGGGGCGAATCCGGACTAATCGGACCTGGACCTGGGGTCCAGGGTCCGAATAGGGCAACTTAGACAAGAACTGATCCATTATTTGTGACTATTCAAACATTATCCAGTTATGAATACATTACCCAAAATAGAATAAAATGAAGAGATGTTTTCTGTTATTCACCTGTTGTCATGGCAGAAGATGTTGAAACAAGAAAAATAACACATACTATGAACAGTATGACTGTTGGTGATCTACGAGAAGCCATTGAAATATAAACTTCTTCCACTATGAAGAGAAGTGCTCAAGTTATGAAGAAAGTTGAGCGTTTAAATAGAAATGACTGGTTCAAATTTGAACTCTCATGCCCTGAAAAAACATAATGTTATTGAGATTAGTCAAAGATCTTGTTTTAAAATTAGTTCTCTGTAATTCGCCAACTCTAAATAGCATTTTAGAGTGTATTTGGAAGTCATTATTAGTGGTATGTCAGAGAATCTCATAATGAAGATGGCCACATGTTCCAGGAGGTACTGTTAATACTGTTAATAATATTATTTTAATATTACTGGTCTAATATATGGAATTTGAAGACAAAAAAATAATTTGTGTTTAGTAGTTAAATATTAATTAAAATTATATTTTAAATAAATGTCCTTTAATATTTTTTAAATATCATAATGATCGATTGGTGTTCAAATTAAACAAGGTGGAAAAAGGAGGAAGAAGAGGAGGCAGAGGAGGAGAGATTGTGAAGGAAGTAGTGCAGGAAGATCAGCTGAGGCAGAGTAAAAGGCTCACCGAACTTGATTCCATTTTTGAAAAGATCCATGCGCTGGAGTCTGTGATCTTGGAAAAGACCAGCGATGAGTTATCAGTGGACTCCATGAATCAAAACCTCAGCAATGAGGGTTTTCAGGATGCGGAAGCTAAGAAGAGCTCGAATGGTACAAAGAAGGGCAATGAGAATATAGATGAGGAAGCTGAGATAGTAGAAGGAGAGTTCTTGCACATGCTGGAAGAAGAAGATGCAGAACTTGGTGAGAACGAAGGTACAAATTAAATGTTTACCATCTGTTACATATTACATCTATACTGACTGATTAAGACAGAAAAAATTGAAGAATGGTGATTTACTTCTAATTGGCCTGACCAAAAAGAGCTCTTTCTTAAGAAATTCAACTCCCAGTCCACCTTTTTGCAAGCCAACAACTTCATCAACTGGTCTAATTTGATCAAATTTGATTCAACTGACATGATTAAAAATACAAACATACCACATACTTAAGCTCTTCTGGATGTTGCCCTGTCAA
This sequence comes from Thuja plicata, assembly GCA_018584345.1. NCBI lineage: Eukaryota > Viridiplantae > Streptophyta > Pinopsida > Cupressales > Cupressaceae > Thuja > Thuja plicata. The sequence continues at coordinate 591,382 of MU227200.1, read as the reverse complement.
AGTGTCCATAACTTCTCTTAGTGATAAATAATAGTTTATTCAAGCAAGTTGGAGAAGTTTAGACATCTCAGGTGTTATGTCCAATTTTCTTTCCAATAAGAACATCTTTTAATCATGGTATTTTCATATTTTTCTGAGTTTTTTATGGATCGGTTAGGACTCGGATCTGGCACCTTCCATCTTTTGTTGAAGTGTTTTATTACTGAGCTATTGGCCCCCTTTAAAACTAGTCCATCCTTGGTCCGAGTGTTTCTTATTTCTAAGACCTCAAGTCATTTTATAGAATGCTTGAGGCTCCTAGCCTGGCCTGGCTCTGATATTATGATGAGCCTTTTATGAACCAACCCTTCCACTTGCTACTGAAGTTCTCCTTTTCACGGACCAAGTAGGATTCAGATTTAAGAACTTCCATTTGCTGCTGCTACTGGAATGCTCTACAGCTGAACTACTGGCCCCTTTAACACCAATCCATCTTTGATCCCAATATAATAACTTATTTCCAACATGTTTAGTTAAAAGTAAAGAAGTTGCCTGCCATTGCTTAAATGCTAAAAACTGCACCTTTACACAATTGGTATATGTTCCTTTTGTTGTGGGCCAGGGAGGAGTTTATCATTGAACTTACTCTGTTTCTATATAAAATGTGCAGCTATACTCCCATCACCCAACCTTACAGAAAATGATGTGGAGCTCGCCTCGATATTAGAGGCAGCAGAAAATGAGTTGCAGAAGGCAACACAGTCCTTGGAGAGCAAGAGGCGAGCTGCATTGCTTGAAGATGAAGCGCCAGAGGCATTAATGCATGAATGGGGATTGAATGAAGATGTCTTTCAAAACTCTCCCCCCAAGCCTGATAATCCTGCTGGTTTAACCTCTCGACAATCTAAACTGTCTGATCTGGGAGAAGGACTGGGCTGTGTAGTGCGTACCAGAGATGGAGGAATGCTTGCATCAATGGACACAGGGCACTTTAGGACTGGACAGAGATTGGTGATGCATGTGTCCAAGTCTGTTGTAGTCCCTGCTGAAATGGGTGATAATTCTGTTGAAATTCTGCAGAGAATGGCAGGCATGGGAACTGCCAGTAGGCTGCACAGGCCATGGCGTGTATGCCTCTTGATGACATTACTGGAAAAGCTGTGGGTCAGATTGAATTTGAAGGAATGGCTAACACAGTCAAGTAATGTACGAACACAGCTCAACGGAGCTCATTGTCCGATCTCTGTAACCTACATGCAGCTCGGTAATGAAATGCAGGAAAAACCTTTATCTACTTCACAAAAATAAAATTACAAATCCATCTTTCAAGATTTCGTTCCAGTTTTAAGTACAGGTGTCTATGTAATGTTTAAATGGTTGAAAGGCGCATTTATAAAAGGCCCTAAATTTATCACAGAAAAACTATCTGAAAAATTAGAGACCTTATTCAAAAATCTGAGCATATATTTAGAGTGAAGAACACAACTAAATCTTGTCAACGATATCTTAAAAATATTTTACAGAAAAATAAAATGATTTAACCAAAAGAGAAGCTGAAAGAACTAGTCTAAACTATGAGAGAAATAAATGTCACTCCAAAATTACAGACCTTATATATATTTAGAGTGAAGATCAATAGCCCTCATACCCAGAGTTAGTAAGAAAAATGAAAGACAAGTTTGGATTGGCCATAGGAGAGAACTTATTTCTTAAAAGGGAGGTCGCCACTTGTTGGCCTAGTGGTAGAGAACTTGTACTCTTGAAAGGTAGGTCACAAGTTCAAATCCCATATTGTTGTCACCATATGTAGTCCTTGCAAGTCCTCCTACCATAGGACTATTCCAATTACTAGTTTTATTTTAGGATAAATAAAATATATTTTCTTAAATGTAATAAATTATTAGCCAATCCTATTTTAGAAAACTAATTTTGTTAATATATTTTGTTAAAAATTGAGTAGATTTACATTCATAAAACTTAATATTTTTCTGAAATAAGAAAATATCTTCAACTTGATTTGTAAAAAAATTGAATTATTAATGAGTTAAGTTTAGTCTGATGCCTATAGTTCTAGGCCTGCGACAGGAACTAATAATTAAATAAGGTCATGAAGGGAAGCTTATCACTTTTCATATCACTTTATTTAAGATTCATTAGAAAATTCATCACATCAATGTAAAAGAGATTCAAACATAATTTTCACTACTATGCGCACCAAATTCATAGTCTTATAGAACCCATACCATTTTGCTTATCTATAAATCTTATTTCTCCCTAAGACAAATCCTAAATATCATTTATGATTTTAAGCGAGGCTAGATTAGGAAAATGAGAGAGAGAGAGAGAGAGAGAGAGAGAGAGAGAGATCTATGATGGAGTCATGGTAGGATTTTCCCCAATGGAGACATTCCAACCATGCAGCAAGATTTAACACAACGAGAGAGAGAGAGAGAGAGAGAGAGATGCATATATAGACATATATACATATATCTATGATGGAGTCATGGTAGGATTTTCCCCAATGGAGAAATTTCAACTATGCAACAAGATTTAACACAACGAAAAAAATCCACAACAAGTCATAAACAACTCATAAATGAACAACAAACATGTCTCGTTGGCCTTCATATTATCATCCTCCAAGATTTACAACATACATGCCCAGCCACACGACAGGCTACATTCTAAGGCACGCATGCTTGACTACAATCAGAAAACCAAATCCATGTTGGATTCTAACCTCTCAAAGCTACCTACTGAAAAGATCTCCTTCTAAAGACCCTAAGACTAAAAATATATACAAGATCGCAAGCCAAAAGTCGGCTAGAAAATATCACATCCTCCAAGAAGAAGAAAACGTGTTACAACAATAGGCCAGGACCCAAAACCATTAGGAACAACCTCCAATGCAAGCATTAAGAGATGCGATCATACAATAATGTCAGCCTCAACTGTAATAATGAGTTGGCACGATCGCACACGGAGATTCCCACCGAAAGATTGGGAAACTGATCGGAAACACCAAGACCAACCGGTTAACTAAACAACAAAATAGGACTGGCCCAATCTTAAGATATCTTCTCCAAATCCTATGAAACATGATGTGATAATAGACAAAGCTTCTCCAAGATGTCTAGAACAAACCCATCAGATTGCATAAGAAAAAAAGCCAACTGGAGTGACTGCCACCTAAAACACCAAAACTACCCAATTGGAACATAACATCAAAGAAACTAAAAGGAAATATTTTTGGTTGATGCAAGATTGCCTAGATCCCAAGATGTTCCTACATTAGACACCCGAGGTTAATTAAAAGTGAGCCTCTCACTTTGCAGATGTAGAAGAAATCCACAACTGGATAAAATATTTCATTTTAACCTTACGCTTACCAACACTCATGGTTAAGAACATGAACCAACACACACAAACCCTCTGCCCCCTCTGATTTGATCTCCACATCCTCGGCACTAAACCAAACCAACCAACAAATCCAAAGGAAGAACCAAACCGGTCAGCAATAGAACTAAACTCAAGATATACACTCTTCTCCTCAAACCCACTTATCAACCTCAACCACTCATTTTCATCACACATCTAAACACCCTTTGTCATCAGTCCATCAGAAATCAGGAATATCACTAAGTCCACCACCCTTTTCCTTCAGTCATTCATCCATCTTCATCATCATCAACTTTGTCTTCATCTTTACTCTCAAAATATCCATCCTCATGCTCAAGTACTCATCTTTGTCAAGTAAATACAATCCCTCTTTCCACACCTGCACTGCAACACAAGAGACAACATCCTCTTTCACATAATCAATCTGATTAGTATCAACATCAACAAAGAACCACATACATCTCCTTTCTCAAACCCTCTAGGTAATCTCTGCAATAAATCAACACTCAACTGAAACAAGTCAGTATGCAACTCTTCATCAACACCATGCATATAATCACAACTAAGAGTCTTATCAAAAGCCCTCTCATACTCACCAATCTCATCAACAGTAACACCCCTACTACAAACAACATAAAAAACAACAACCACCCCATCAAGATTATTAGATTCAGCCAAAGGTGTCTCAATTCCAACTTCAACAACCTCAACCTCTTCAATATCAGAAATCTCATTATCCTCCTCAATAACAAGACATTCCTCAACTAGCTCATCAGATCCAAGCAACAGATTATGAAATGCACCCATAGCCATAGCTACCTTATTCTTTGCAATCTTAGTCAAAACTTTCACCGGTGTACATACCTCATCAAACTTAACCTCAATCTTAGTAGTAACCCTAACTTTCTTTCTCCTCCTCAGTAGTGATCTTCAGTACCTTCTTCATATTCATTCTCAGATTTAGGATTCCTCCTCAAACCAACCAAACCATTATCAATCTAAGACCTCAAATCAACCCTAAGGTCTTCAAATATTTTCTTCACATTTCTAGGGTTCATCCTATCCAACGACCTCTCTCCCTTCACAAGGTGTAACTACCTCTTCTCGATGGTCTAACTGCAAGATCTCAATTGTCTCTCACTCAAAAATCTATGGACCATGCTCATAGCATGCTTTGAACTAGTGATCTATCCACCAACAAGATGTATCAAGGAACACAACTCACTCCAAGCTTCATAATCAACAACAACTACCCTCTAATCCATCCTTGTGCAAATCCTCTATCATCGTAGGTCAGATCTACATTATGACATCCCACAACAAGCCTTCCACCGGATCACGAGCTTGGGAAAAAAATATTAACCACCACATCACAAATCATAATTTGATAAATTCATACTAGCCATCAACCGGTAATAGCAACTCAACCTTCTATAACAATCCCTTCCAACCACTCTTACGAAAGTCCTTCATTGATGCGAGCCATACCTGGTCTCTGCCACCTCACAATAAACACCCAAGGAAATTTGCAAGTCCAGGATCTTAGATCACTGCCACCAAAAAATCAAGACTCACTCTAATACCACCTGATGGAGTCATAGAAAGAGTTTACCCAATGGAGACAGTCCAACCATGCAGCAAGAGTTAACACAACAGAAACAATCCACAAGTCATAAACAAATCACAAATGAACAAAAAACATGCCCATCCACATTCCAGGTTACACTCTAAGGCACACATGCTTGACTACAATAAAAAAACCAGATCCATGCTAGATGCTAACCTCTCGATTCTACCTTTTGAAAATCTCTCCCTCTAAAGAACCTAAGACTACAAATATATATAAGACCGCAAGCCACAAGTCGGCTAGAAAAGATCACATCCTCCAAGAAGAAGAAGAAAACATGTTACAACAATCGGTCAGGACCCAAAGCCATTAGGAACAACCTCCAATGCAAGCATTAAGAGATGAGATCATACAATAATATCGGCCTCAACAATAATAATGAGCTGCCACGATCGCACACGTAGATTCCCACCAGAAGATCAAGAAACCGATTGGAAACACCAAGACCAACCGGTAAACTAAATAATAGAATAAGACTAAACCAATCTTAAGATATCTTCTCCAAAACAGAATGAAAGACAATAAGATCATAGACAAAGATTCTCCAAGATGTCTAGAGAAACCCCAGCAGATCGCATAAGATAAAAATCCTACTGGAGTGATCGCCACCTAAAACACCAAAACTGCCCAATTGGAATAGAATAGCAAAGAAAATAAAAGAAAAACTTTTTAGTTGATGCAAGATTGCTAAGATCCCAAGATGCTCTTGTATATATATGTAAGTATATACATTTGTGTAGTGTATGGTAAGTTTACAAGCATATGTTTTTAATTCTACAAAATCTGACCAAGTTCTATAGAACTAAAAACATATTCTTTTATTTCTACATAACATGTACAAGTTATGAAGAACTGAGAGAGAGAGAGAGAGAGAGAGAGAGAGAGAGAGAGAGAGAGAGAGAGAGAGATCAGAATAGACATAGATGGTGATGGGGAAGGAAGACAAGAGAGAGAGGGAATGAGGAGATACATGCATATATATAGCATATATTTTTATTTCTTTAAAACATGTACGGGTTTTGTAGCACTAAGAATATGTGCTTTTAGTTCTACATAACCCGTATGGGCTAAGTAGAACTAGGGAAGCCACTTTTAATCTTACAAAACTCGTACAGGTTATTTAGTACTAAGGAACCCATATGTGTTATGGTTAGGTAAGAGGGTTGGACAACGACCTAAGGTTGGGAAGTCCTTTTTCCCTCCATTGCTCTCCCTTTACACGTCTTTTGATCTTCTAAGATAATCTATCAACTTCCTCATCATCAAGTTTATAGGTCATCAAGTGCATATCTTTAAAATTACCACCATAATCTCACACATCTTCTCAACTTTCTAACCATATAATTTTTTCTATTTTTGGACAACATTAGCATAGTAAATTTTAATTTTCTTTAATAATGTCTTCGTAGTCCTCAGAGATATATGTCTACCATTTTGTTAATGACTTTTGATCTACTTGAACAAATTCAAAAAATATTACATATTATTGTTCTACACTTGATTCTATACGCTTTTCTTAAAAAAATTTATATTTTCTATTATTTTGATGCAAGTTATGCATAACGTACAAACATGCACCAGATTTTCAGGATGCACCCACTTAAAATAATAATTAAAAGAGAAATACTCAACGGAAATTTACAAAACAATACACAATTTGTATATCTCAATCTTACCTATCATTCTACCAAAGGGATTTGCAAAATACTAAATCTTATAACTATATCTTTTATCAAGCACACAGAATCAGCTATGTTATGTTTTTCGTAAAAAAAATCAAGAACATTTTTTTGTGCGCAGTGGGTTTGACCCTCTTGATCTTATCCATTTTAAAAAAAAATAGTATTTTAGAAACTCTATTTATAGTACTACGTTTATTATTCTTTGCACAACTCCTAATTTTGAGTGCATGACCCTCAAATTTCTCTTCGAAGTTCAAGTTTACCTGATTTCAAAGAAAATGTGGCCACTTATACCCCCCTTTTTGTTCACCATCTTGGTGCACTTACCCTTCCAATTTAACCATTCCAAGGAAAAAAGAGTATGAAATCACCATCCTAAATGGACAGCCTCTGAATAGATACCATGTTTTGGATATTAAAAATCCACAATTCTTTAGGGCTAGAAGGTATGGTATCATAAAAAAGATCGATTTTCTTATGACGTTTTATAAATTGAGACCCAATGAAGGTCCAACATGGATAAAAGAGTTTCTTAGACATGAAAATCTAGTATCTGAGACTTAACAAGAGAAGAGATTGATAAATATGGATGATGGACCTTTGACAATTTTTGATTCACAAGATCCTCCTCCACTAGATATTGAGGATTGGAATCTTGACTCGGCAACGGAAGAAAATCTTTTGAGTTGGCCACATGAGCTAAAGAGGATAGAGGAAATGAGGAATTTATTTACAATTTGCACTCAAATAGTTGTTCAAGACTCTCAACGTGCCTCGGGAAATGTGGGATCCAGAAGGGGTAGATCTCAAAAAGGACTTGGAAATCAAGGAGTTTGTGTGAGAAAGGATATTAGAGCTTCATCAAGATCTTGATATTCTCTCAGATAAGGAGTATTTTGCTGGAGTATTTTACTAGATATAGGACCTCTTTTTAATTTTGGTTTCTTAAGTTAGACTTTTTGCGACACAAAGATTTGATTAAATATTTAAACTTTAGAATTATATTATATTTTGGCAGACAAATCACATCTCTTTGAGCTATATTTTAGGAGAGATAGATAGTTTTAGCAGATTTTATAGTTAGCATATTCTTATCTGGATATATATATGTGAGTTTTTCTATGATCGTTAAACTCTTTTTTAGCTACAAACAATGGTGGACAATACTTTCTTAATTTTGTAAATTCTGAACTTTATTAATATTAATATTATCTATCATGGCTCTAGCATTTTATTGATTTAAAAAAGTAATGAAACTAAAGGTTTGATGTGAACACATTCAGAAACCAAATACCAATGCAAATTCTTATGTCCTAAAGGCAACATAAATTCAAATAACATACTTAAATAACAAAACATTCAAACAATCAATTCAATAGCGTCTTATTACAATGGATAATAAGGGACCAATTACAAATATAACTCTAAGACCTGACTATTCTCCAGCGTTCGATGTATTCTTTCATTTCTTCCAGACTGAGGATTCACTACTCTTTTCATGCCTCTATTTCACTCTTAGGTACCATGGTCACTTGAATACAAAATTCTTCAACCTGTAGTCCAGAGGCCCTTCCTTTACAAAGAACAAAATTCCTTTCAGTAATACACATGCCAAGCCTTTGTAAAACCAGGCTCTTCCTTGGGTGATTGATCCTATTGATGGGCCTCTTCTATTATTGATTCACTGACATTCGTTTTTCTCCATTCAACGGTGCCTCTTCCCATCTTTTCTACATCGCATCTTTATGACCCAAACGCCTATATAATACCAAAACCTTCCTTCTTTCTTCTGCCAGCTAATGTTTCTTAGGAAAATTTTTGTCCCCGTCCCTTCATTCTCCCCACCCCCTTGTTATTATATGTAAAGAATTTTCCTTCAATTCAAATGGTCATTTCTCTTCCAAAACTAAACAAGAAATTGGTTTCTAAAACTGTCTATTCTAACCTTCATGTAAACTGAAACTAGAAATTGACACCAAACTACAAACAAAATACATGCTAAACAAAGATAAATAGAAAAGAAAACTTGACATAGACAAATAAAAATTTATATGGAAATGATGCCCTTGCATTAGACTTCCCAGGTGGGGTGTTTGTGAGCATGGCTTACGAAGTTCTGATGGTGACTTTTTCTTTTTGGCCTTATGCTTATGTCATTGACTATTTTCTTTCCACACAAAATACATCCATCCATATCACTGCAACATTCAAAAGAATGAAGAAACAACTCCTTGGTTTCTACTTTTGTTTCCTCTTCTTCCTAATTATCAACATCACTTTATCCTTTCCACTAAGACTATCCTCTCTTGGTTCTTGTAAAGGCAAGAATGTATGTTTGACACCATCCTTCACAAAATTGTAGGTGTTAGCTCTTTCACTATGTACCACCTTCTTGTCAAATTGACATAGTAGAAAAAGCAAGACATGCCACATATATAAGGGCATGATGTAAGGACTGAAATTTTGACACTAAAAGCCACATCAATAAAACCCGCTATTTTAGGGAGTCGGTCAACAAGTCAATGGTCGATTACATAAGTCGACAAGATATCAATAAAGTCACTATTAAATAGAAAGATCAGAAAACAATTACGACCATATCTGTCGATAAGATAAATCATACCTCTGTACAAAGTCGAGTGAAACGTCGACCATATGTCGAGTGTCCTCCAAGTCAAGAAATACCACCATGATGAATACAGATGCGTGTAGCACTTATAAGGTAGCGTCCTTCCTGAAAAAAAAACTTCAGAAACCTGTTCACAAAAGTTAGCTAGGGAAAGAATATTGTGGGAGTGCGTTTCCACCCTACCACGAAGCTGTGACACTTCCTCGGAATCCTTCCTGACATGAAGGATACCCAGCCTAGCTAGAGATAGTCTAACAAAGTAAAACTGATTGAAGTAATGGAATTAGTGTGCCAAAATATTTCTATACTCTAAATACAAATCATGGTCACACCAATACATAAATCTTAATTAAGAAAATAGAAATGT
>MU227200.1:568699-580107 GCA_018584345.1 Thuja plicata | reverse complement strand
ATTTTCCACTTTCCCTAATCAAAATAAAAGAATTCCTTCTTCCATCTTTTCGCGAACCCTTTCTCCCAATTCTTTGTTTTGTGTCTATTTCTGTGTTCCTTTCTTCTCCTTATTCTTGCAATTTTTTTGTTTTCCATCTTCCGTCTGTGATGGGTCTTGCATGCCAACATTTCTAAATGCAAGTCATTGTTTCATTAAGTTATCTGCCAGCTTTTAAGCTCACTTCCAGTTCAACAGATAGCCATCATACGGTTTGAGCTTCAAAATAAATGTCCGCCATTATCCCCTCAATTCTCTCATTTTTTGATATTTATATATAAAATGTTGGATGGAAGTAAGTCGGTGAAGTAAAGCTTCGTACTAGGTAAAAGAAAAAAAAGAAACCGCCCAGAAAAGAAAGTAGAGAGTGGTGTGGTGAAATCAACGGTGGTCCAGAGATGAAGGACGTGCTTAACGAGTGGAAGTGACTGGCCGCGATGGCAAATGTTCCATCAAACTTTCTTTTTTTCGAGACCGCCATTCTCCTGTGTACAGATTTGTGCATTAATTTATCCATTTTTGAGTATAGGTGGCGATCTCTCATTGCGATACTGACCGTTGAATTAGCTTTCTGTAGTTATCGGTGCCGACACATTTGCATAGTGCACTGAAACGGCACTAATTTACCACTTAGACCACTCTGTTAGTTAAAGAAAATTAAGGTTTCAACTAGAATATCGGAAATCAAGAAAGTGGGTTGTGACACATGACATCATATAACACACTATCCTTATAACTACCAATCTGAAATTAAACCAAAGCTTATTCCTCCACCAATAATTGATGCCCTTTTTGTAACCAAGAAACTCTATAAGGAGAAGAGTGTTTTTCTTTCTGAAGTCCAAACTTATCCACCATTTCTATAGCCACAATATTATCAATAATTAGTTTGCAACACTCGCCTTTTTCCTTTCATTTGGTTTTAAATAGAGATGTTCTCCAAATTGGTTCTTAACTTTTTGCTAGTGGCTTCACCAATACTCTTCTGAGCAACAAAGATATCTTGACTCAAGTTCCTCATTGTCATGAGGAGATGATCTCTTGCACTATCTGATTACTCCTTATAGGCCTTATACATTCTTCTTGTAAAAATTCAAGACACTTCCAACTCTTATGACCAACATATTGGTTGCACTTAAAACATTTACTAGGGAAACCTCTGCTACTGCTACCACGTCCTCTTAACTGATATCTATTTTTATTTTTTCAGTTTGGCTCATTTCCTTATTCTATGTGGGCTTATGTTCATCTTTGTTTTTTCTCGCTTGTCCCTTCTCAGTTGCAAATCTTCCCTATCTTTTTGAGTTTTTTAATTGCATTCTCGCTAATTTCTCCAAAGCGTTCAATGCATATTAATATGCTTCCTTGACCATAGTATTCCATGAAACATGCTCATCTCTTTCTAGATACTGAACTATGAGCCACTCACATATCTGGCTACCTTCTACTTATGAATTTCATGCCTTCTCGATCAAATATCCAACTTGTAGAACTCCTTGGTGTGTTCCTCTACGCTCATATCTTTTTGCTTCGAGTTTTGCAACTTTTTAAATAATTCCTTTTCATAATCTCTAGGACTAAATTTCTTCTCCAACTTGTTCGCCATTTGATTCCACCTTATTATATCCAAGTCTCCATTCATTGTCTAGTCCCTTTGCAATTCCTTCCACCATAGTGCAACATGTCCTTTCAACTTTGTTTGGGTTATCTTGACTCTTTGCAGATCTCTGATTTTTCCACCTCAAAATATTCTTTTGACTCTCCTATACAATCAATCAAATCATCTATATTTAATGTTCTAGAAAATCTTGGTACATCTTTTTTTTCCTTTCTATTCATGAAAGAGCCCTTAAAAAATAATCTTTGCCCATTTCTTTCAGTTGTTCTTCTTCTCTTTCATGTTCATCTCTGTCACTTTCTTCTCCACTCACAAAATTCCATGCACTTTTGGCAACCAATCACACCTCATTTCACATGTCCTTCCTGATATCACTTATTATCAACTATTAAAATCTCTCCAACACCTCCTCTATCCTTAACATTTCTCTTCGAGGTGACATCTTCAGTATTCTTTAAAATCAACAATTTCTAGATCTCTCTCCACCCACCGGTCCTAGTGCAAATTGCTTTCCTCTAACAAATCCGCCTCAAGAAACTTGGCTCTGATACCAATAAGTGGGAACAAATTCAGAAACCAAATACCAATGCAACTTCTTTTGTCCTCAAAGCGATGAGAATTCAAATAACATAGTAAATAACAAAACACTCAAATAATCAATCAAATCTCATCTTATTACAACAGATAACAAGAGACAATAAAAAATATAACACTAAGACTTGATTTTAATGAATCATTTCCTCTGTGTTATCATTCATCACACCTGTAACTATAAAGGGAGTTTTAGGGGCCCAGTTTCTTGAATACATGTAGAGAGATATTGGAGTGAATTTGGATATATCATCCATATACATATCTCGCGTTTTCTAGATATTTCATAGCATGTTATTGTATTAAGGAGGAATATAAAGGTGTTTTGGATCATGCATTTTAGGTTGCTAGCAACTTTTTTTTATGAAGATCTATTTTTCACAAGCAAATAATTAGAAAGTTAGTTTTCATAAGATCTTTTAAAGAATCAAAAGTTCACTTTCAAGTATTGATTGGTAAAGTTCAAAAGATACATAATCATATGATAAAGAATGAAATAAATAATATTTATTAAAAACGCCTTTATATCACAATACTTGAAAAATAAAATAAAAAACTATTAAAAATATCAATCCTGATTACTATTTAATATATTTAATTTCCATATACTATTAGAAATTTTTCCATAACTTTTTCACTGTCCATATAAAAAAAGAGAAGCTCAATTGCCTCCCTTACGTAAATTTAGATATATCACTTTGTGTATTTTGCATAATTTTTTCCGATCTTCGTAAACTACTCCAAATAGAACGCGTGAATCGAACAGCTGACCTTCAGATTTCAAGTCTGAAGCTCCCACAACCGAGCTGTCACAGCTACCTTGGCAGGTTTTATGAAATGTTTATTTTACCTATTAAAAAGTGACATACGCCAATGTTTAAAATACAGGGATCAAAAGTATAGTTAATATTTTTTTTGAATAGTTGTTATCTCAAAGGAATTGAAAAATAATTTACTAAGAAGAAGTAAAGAAGAAATATATAACGTTTCGAGGATTTCTGCATTAAGGTATTATTTGAAAAAGGTTGATATTGAGATTGGTAACGACACGAAGATTGAAGTTTGGATGAATACAGTGGGGTAAAGAAAAAATCAGATAATTGGGAAAATTAAGTAAGAAAATTAAAAATTAAGATAGCCATATTAAGGAAGAACCTTTCTCCTAGATTAATCAGGCATGTGAATCATGATCAGTTTGTATACAGTAAATATTGAAATGAAAACAGCCATCAAGACTAAACTGTACAAGATTCAATGTCTACAACTTATTTAAATGTTTCTGGGTATCTCTGCTTCTCAAAACAGAATTCACACCAGAATTAAAAGAATAAAAAACCAAGGAAATTGGTCAATGTACAGTCCATGTAATTGTTCAAGGCAACAGTGTATTCTCCAGATTTAAGAATAGTTCTGAATGATTTGGAAGAGAAGGAAAATGAATTACTTCACTACCACCATAGCGATAAAATTGCAATTGCATTTGGATTATTAAACATAACTCCTGGAACAACTATTCTTAACATTAGGGATGTTACTTATGAGATTTGATATGTTCTCCTATTAACCCTTTGTATTTAGTTGCCTTGGTAACGATGGACCAAACCAGAGCTAAAATTGAAGACTCATAGATGGCAGTGTGCATTTTACCTCCAAAACTTGATAAAAAAAATTCCAATTCTAGATTTTGTGGAGAATAAAAATTTGTAAACGACTACATTTACTCTATAATATTCATTTAAAAAATATTTAATGAAAATTGATTGAAATTTTCTCAAGGATTATATTTACACTCCAGAGTTTGCCATCATATTACAAAAATAACAGGAAAATTTTTAAAGGTATTGATTTTGTGAGAATGAAAATTGTAAAAGTATAATATTTACATATTATCATATGCATTCAATGTTTAGGTTTAGGATCACTAGGAAGATAAGAAAATTAAAAGTAAAAATAAAATGATAGGTATAATTTATTTTTCCTTAAATTACTTATGAATGAAAATGAAATGGTGGATATTCCTTATAGATTGCATTAGAAAAATAAAATTAATGTTGTGTAAAGTATTTTTGCCAAGTGTTGGATGTTCTTTTGTTTTTATAACATTTGTTTTCATTGTAAACTCTTCTATATCATGTTCTTCCTACAAGTAGAACAAGTGCCATGTGGCCAGTACTTGCCTTAAGTTGTGTAACTAGTTTTAATTTTAATTAGTTGTCAAATATATTTTAGTGGATAAACAATTACAAAATTAATATGCATGCTTGTTGCTACAGTTGTAGAGCTCGGTAAAAGCTTTGCTTTTGCTGCATGCTAGAATGTTCAGCTCTAGGAGAAAAGAGAAACTCAACTGAAACATGCAGTGAATAATAATTTTGAAGGGAACTATTACTGGGAATTGGAGAAGGGGTTCAGAACTTATCAGCAACCACTCCTATTTCTTGCTAGACTGATCTAATTGTTTAATGACCATCTACATCCGCACAATATTAAGTTGGAATTAAAATTAAAGACTGTGACAAGAAAGCATATTCACTCCTTTCGTGTCTCTTTTAGAAATGTCCAAGAAATTTTTGGCTTATAACCTAAATTTGACCCAGTATATAGCAGAAAAACTATAAAGAACAATCAAGGATTTTCTCTCCATAATTTCACATATTAATGTGCCCCAAAACAAAGTGTTGTTTCTGTCATAGGTTATTGGGATGTTAAGTTTCTGGTATCGAAATCAAGGCTTTAGGCCGAAATGATAAGATAAGATAAGATAAGATAAGATAAGATAAATTTATTAATGTCCAACAAGAGACCAACAAGGGTCTAAGGGACTGGAAAGATACAGCAAAAGGAATAGTGAACCAACAAACCACCAAACAATGGTCGGGAAAACAACCAAGAGCGCAAAAAGAAAGAAGAGAACAAGAAACAACATGCAAGAAGAACAGACACAAGAGAAGGACTAAGGATCATTTTTAGGTAGAAAGAAATCCAACACTGAAAGATAATGATCCAGATGAGTAGGAACCCTGGGTCGTTGTTGTGAGCTACTAGAGATGTGTCGCTGACGGGTAAAGGTGCTGTGAGGTCTCACAGATCTAGAATGACCGGTGATGGGGGCAATGTGAGGCCGCTTCACCCCCCATAAAGGAGACAAGGATGAGAAGAAGGTCGTAATGAGCTGATAAGATATTTGTCTCTAGGGGAAAAGAAGCTATAGAGTATGCTCGCAGAGCTGTACAGTCTCACGGAGATAAAGTGCCAGGCATCTCTAATCAGTGTAGCTGAAGAAAGCAATCAAGGAACTGCACCCTCTGAATAAGTAATAGAATCTCCCTCTGATCTCATAGTAAGTAGAACAATGAAGGATGAAGTGTGTCTCAGTCTCAATCTCGGCTAGGGTGCATAACCTGCAAATCTGATCATCTTTGTCAATGTGATGGTTTGTCTAGGCCCGAAGGTAGTGAGATCCAACCCTGCAAGATCCCAACGTGACACAAAGGGCATGGCACCAACACTGAGATAAGTATCTAGGATGAAGAATAATCCCATCCCGAATGTCTAGAAAGGTCTCAGCATAAAAAGTCATCCTCGGGCGCAGACCCCCACACCGGTGGATCCAGGTCATGGTGATATACTGCCTATATATGTCAAATCTAACATGTCTGTTCAACTCCTGTCTCGAAGGGAGGAGGTGAGCCAGAGCGTCAAGCAAGAACTGATAGGGGGGAGGTGATCAATGTCAATCCTGATGAAACCTAAAAGGAATGAGGCCTGAGCATACCAACAATGAGCTCTGGGGGAGGGGTCTGACTTGGCAAGCACCACTAAAGAGCAATAGGTCAGGTAGGAGTATCTGTTGCGACCATCATTGGAGTCTGTAAAACAATGGAGGCGGTGAATAAACCAAACCAGATTAAAGATGGCCCCCAATCTAAAGGGATGAGCCCCAAACTCAGCTAGAATGAAACTATGAGAGGTGGACCGATGACATCTGATTATATGTCAGAGGAAGATAGTCTGAACACGCTCAATAGAGGCCCAATCAAAACCCAAAAGGGACTATCCCCAAACAATAGATCCATAAAGTACCGTAGGTCTCACCAAGGAATCCAAGAGGGGCAACTTGGACGCGGTGTCCTAAAAATGATGTCTGAAACATTGTCTCTCCAACATGGCAAGGGAACCCATCCCTTTACTGATCCTGGGCAGAATGGCAAGTCTCAGGATGAAGAGAGGGCCAGAGAACTTGACCCCAAGGTAGGTGTATGAAGAAGTAATCTCAATCTCCAGTCCCTGATAGTAGAAATGAAGATGTGAGGTCTTCGGACAGTTGAAGATTATCACTCGTGTCTTACCGAGATTCACCACCAGTTGTCTCGAATCACAAAAAGAGGCCAAGCTACCAAGAAGTCTCTGGATACTTTCCAGTGAGGAGGCAAGGAGAATCACATCGTCAACGAAGAGGAGAATGGAGATAAGAACCTAGTGTAGGTAGCAACCATCACCTGAAAATGAGGAATCCCTGAGAAAAGCCTCGAGCTCATCAATGTAGATGTCGAACAAGGTGGGGGAAGGGGGGCACCCCTGTTTCACTCCAATAGTGCTCTGGATAGGGTCAGAGAAACCCTCGGGAGTCCTAAACCTACCATCAACACACTCATAAAGTCTCATAATAGCTATCAAAAGAGTCTCAGAAATCCTGATATCTCTAAGTCTCTCGAAGAGGGCCACCCGAGGGACGATATCGAACACCTTACGAAAGTCAATGAAGCAGCAATAGACTTTTGCAGAATGATGGTGAGCCTCCTCAATAATCTCCCACAAAGTCAGGATGTGGTGCATGGTCTGGTAATCTGCCCAGAAGCCATCTTGACCTCTAGCCCTGCAATCTCTCCTGTCCAACTCCCTATTAAGAATAGTATTCAGTGTTGTTGTGTAGATTTTGGCGAAGGTGTGCCCAGTCATGATGGTCCTATAATTGCTAGGGTCAGCAACCATCTTAGCCTTGTGAATCAAATAGATTAAGTGTCTCGACCAGGACTCAAGGAAGCCAGTGCAAACCACACTATTAAAGAGTCTCGGAAGATAGGAGCTCAGCACAGAGATACAGAGATTGAAGAGCTCAGCCTGAAAACTGTCCTCATCGGCCGCCCTACTACATCTCATGGATCTGATAGCCTCGTAGATGCTGGAAGTGGTAAAGATATGGCAGTGAGGGGGAGGGGTGAGGTGGAGAGATGGTTGGTCAGGGATGTCGTAAAGAGTGGAGGTGTGGGAGACAAGGGATCTAGGATCGATGGTGGAAGGCGGAGCAGGATGCTGAGGGAACATGGGGCACCAAAAAATCTTAGGATTTTGAATAAGCGTATCACACAGGGATGTGCATTGTGAGGCAACGAAAGCATGTTTCTTCGAGTGAATAAATTGGTGGTAGGAGGAATGGAGGCCAGCGAAGTCGGAAGGGAGAGTCTCAAAGGTCAAGTGCAAGGAGCAGTGGAAAGCTTTACATTAATTATCAAACCACTGGTTCATAGGGCAAGTAATCTGGCATGTGGATCTGAGGATAGGGCGGTGAGGGATGGAGAGGAAATCCACCTCCCAAATAGCTGTGATCAATAGGTCAAACATGGATTCCAAGCATGGTAGCAGTTGGAAAAGCTCTTAGGCGAGAAGAGATGATGGAGGTGGAGGGTAAAGAGATCACAGTCACCCTCGGCAAACCAGAAACAGAAGTGGGTAGGAGAAGGATCAAAGACAGTCGGGGGACAAAGAGGGAGAGACGGGTGAGGGGGAAGAGAAAAGCTAGTGATAACATAGTCAACCACATTGGCGCTACCACATTGCGGCCAACACGTGAAAAGCTCAGAACCAGGAAAGAAAGAGAGGTCATTCACAATAACCAAATCAGAAGGCTCACAGAGCTGGAGGAGGTGACGGCCATAAATAGATAAAGGTCCGTCGCAATCCTCAGAAACACGTTGGAGCCATGTTGTAGACAAAATAAGAGAAAAGAAAAATAAAAACAAGAAACTTCAGAAGTAGCAGAGGGTGAGGAAGAACAACATGGAGAAGAAAAAATAGTACAAGTTACAGACATGCACACAAAAATTTGATGCAATACAACCCAATCTCTGTTTTAAGCAATCTAGAAATTTCTATCCAAAATAATGATAGAAAAAATATTGTCTTCACCAATTTGTGTATTCATTTATGCCCTTAATTATTTCTCTGCAATCACTTAGAAATGTTAATCAAGATATGTGGACATGCAAAAAAATTATAAATCTAGCCTACCAATTAAAAGGTTTAAATAAATGTTGTTTTGGATAAAATTATTTATCAATATTTTAAATTGTGATCGACAGTAGGGTTTTTATATTGTCAATATATAAACCAAAATCCATGGCCTATTCACAATCAAGTGATGGCCAACTATGAAATGCCTTTGAAATCATAAAACATAACATTTTACACGCATATATGTATGAAACCAAAGGATGAAAATTTCATAGAGTACTAATGCTTACATTTTGTGTTTGCAGACGTTGGTTACTACTGACAAGAATGAAGTTTGAATGAAGCTCAAAGTTGGGTAAATAGATAAATGGATGACGCAAAATGCAGGGACACAAAATCCATATGAGGAGTAGGAAGCAACAACTACATCCATTATCCTATAAAATAGCAGCGAAAAACTCTGATAGTGCACTCTCATCTGAAAAAGCTATGTATAAGACCCTAAAGAAATTATCCAATGAATGTGAAGAGAAATCATTTTTTGGATTTATAAACTTAAAAAATATACATGTACACTTAGCACAAGAATAAAAATTGTACAAATATAAAAAATACTTGTTTTCAATTGGTTTGAGTAAATTTTTTTAATAACTAGTTAAGTAAATTTCATTGCAATAGTATTTTCCTAGCGGTCAAACTCCCATGAATCAAACAAACACCATATCAGTCCCGCATGGACAATCAAAGCCTCAAGCACAATACACCAAAATGCACATTTACCCCCTTGGGTAGACCCATAGATGTCATCTTTCACGGAATGGCTAAAGCTAATCTAATCGTGTACCCGCAAACACAACCGTTCGATGAATCAACACCTAAGCCGGCGTGGTACAAGGACAATGAATACTATGATTACCATGGTATTAAGGGACACACCACCATAAAGTGCATGAAATTGAATCACTACATCTAAGACCTCATCGACCATAAAGAGATCACAGTAGACTCTCATGCCCAACCATCACCAAATACGAGCCTTCAACTCTACCAAAATGTATTTCCTGAACACAACTCTGGTAACCGACCTACCGATCCCGCTCAACCCTCCAACCAAGGGAAGAGAAACCAAGGAGATAATGCTTACAGAAAAGACTACACCAATGCATATATCAACTATGACAACCTCATTGACTGCATATCCCAAGTAAATCCCTCGGTCAATGTCATTCATGTTAAGGGTGTAGATAGTCAATGCGCAGTCTGTTGGAGATTTGCCTCTGTGCAAATAATTGATTGTATGTTTGTCATTGATGACAACATATAATATACAACATATATCCTATATGCAATTATCAATACAGATGTTTTTTTACTATGCATGTTTATTTCCATGGTGTATACATGTTCTAGATGCTATGTGCATTCACGCCGAGTCAGATATGCAATTACAGTTGAGTTATGATTATTCAGTTATGGCAGTTACAGTTTCTGAAGTTTATATGTTAAGAGCTGACGTAAATACAGTGTCTCTTGAGTTGCGCCTATCTTTGGGATATGTGTGTTTGTATTCATGTTTAGTTATAAGTTAAAGATAATTATCCAAAGGCGCTAAATGTGTTTCAACATAATCTTGATGTTAGAGTTAATTTGGTGAAGCCGACTTTGTGAAGCATCGCGTCTACTCAGTTTGTGTTGTGCAATCTTAATCTTGATTGCGTGCTTGGTTGAGCTGACAAGGAAGTTGATGAAGTGTTTCCAGATACCATCATGACCTTATCTTTGGTGAAGATACATATAGAAGTTCAGATATGTTCACTAAGTGTAGAAAATGAAGTGAAAAAGAAAAGACATAGAAGAGCATAAAGTCAGAAAGAATAAGTTGAAGATCTATGTGAAGAAATAGAAGTTGATTGCAATTCATTGAAATTGATCAAGATAGCATGTCTACTCAAACAGTTCATTTACTAGATATAGTGTATATCTGTTGTACTAAAGGTTGTAGCCTTCACCATCTTAGCAGTGAGCTATTGGACAGTGAGTCCTCACCCTTAACAGGGTTATCTATAAAAGACTCCTAACAGGGTCTGACCTTTAACCAGGTCTCTGTACTTCTTGCATTGTAAAGATCAACTCCTAACAAGGTTGTAAGATCTTCTAACAGGGATCATTATAAACTAGTGCAGTTATTTATGGGTGCTAATTCCCATCGGGGTTTTTGCCTATTTGGTTTCCCCATAATCAAATTGTTGAGTACTCTATTGTGTTATTTGAATGTGCATTTACTTTATATCAATTACATTAAAGAAAGAGAAAATAATTAAATTGACTGATAACTGATTCACCCCCCCCCCCCTCTTAGTTATCCTTGGGACTATTTCAACAATTGGTATCAGAGCCAAGTGCCTTGGAGAGAAAGCCTAACAGCTTAAGGTATATTAGATGGCATACTTTAGGAAAGAGATTCCTAAGTTTGATGGAGAAAACTATCTTGACTGGAAGAACAAAATGAAAACACATCTTTAGTGTGTTGGATTTGAGATCTATGAGATTTCCACTCAAGAAGTTGAAATTCCCACCTTGAAATATCTTGCAGCTGATGACTCTACTATGAAACAAAAGGAAATGTTCACTAATAATGCAATTGCCAAAGAAGCCCTAATCAATTCCCTATCTGACAGTGAATTTTCTGAGATCAAGAAGACATATAAAGCATACTCTATTTGGAAATACTTAGAAGATATGTTTGAAGGAGACATCCAAGATAAGAATGCGCGTAGAAAGACATGAAAGAAAAGATACAATAATTTAGAGATGTTACCTGAAGAAAACATCAGAGCTTACAATCAGAGGATTAATGAAGCAGTATCAGGTATAAGAAACAATGGCGGAGAAATATCAGAGGAAGATATAATGGACAAATTAATGACCA
>MU227200.1:541911-568649 GCA_018584345.1 Thuja plicata | reverse complement strand
GTTACCTGAAGAAAACATCAGAGCTTACAATCAGAGGATTAATGAAGCAGTATCAGGTATAAGAAACAATGGCGGAGAAATATCAGAGGAAGATATAATGGACAAATTAATGACCACATTGACAGCAGACTATGAGAGAAAGATCAATATCCTAGATGAGACTATGCGATTTTCAAAAGACTTCAAGAGAGAAACCTTGATCAGCAAAATATCTACATTTGAGATATCTAGATTGAAGACAGAACCTAAAAGTGAGACAACCTTCAAAGCCTCAGTCCACAACAAGAAATCTATAAGCAGCTCTAGTAACAATGAAGAAGTGGATACAAAACTAGAAGAAATTATTGCTATGATTTCCAAGAAGGAAAGGAAAGGTAAAGGTAAATATGAAGGACAACTACCATTCAAATGTTTCTCATGCAACAAAGTTGGTCACTTTGCATCCAAGTGCCCTACAAGAGTCAAGAAATTCAGATCAGATTACAAACCTAAGTACACTAAAGAATGTTATCATGTTGAGGATGGTGTAACTGATGATGACTCAGGAGAAGATGAAATTAGATTTGTTTCCATTAAAGACATTGAGAAGATGCTTGAAGAAATGGACAAAGAAGATGAAGTAAAAGAACAGGAGTTAGCATTAGTTTCAAAAGTTGACATCAGAACTAACTGGATCATTGACAGTGGATGTTCACACCACATGACAGGAGACAAAGATAGAATTGTACATTTGGACAAGTACAAAGGTGGCATGGTTAGATTTGGAGATAACACTCCCAAACCTATCATGGGAGAGGTTCTATCACCCTAGATGGAAAGAGAAAGACATATGATGTTCTCTATGTTGATGGTTTGCATCATAACTTACCAAGTGTTGGATAGTTGCTTGATAAAGGATATCAGTTGGAATTCAAAAACAACCAGTGCATCATTAACAATAAAGAATGAGACATGATTGTATCAGGCTCAAAGACCAAAGGTAATGTTTTTTAGCTCAACTCAGAAGTAAGTTGTTTTGTTGCAAAAGTAGATGGTAGCTGGCTATGGCACAAGAGACTTTGTCACATCAATTTTGACAACATAGTCAAGATAAGTAATGTAAAGGCAGTAAGAGACCTTCCTATCATTGCAAGACTAGTTGACACCATATGTAGGTAATGTGTGATGGGGAAGCATGTGAGAACCTCATTTAGGAGAAAACAAAACTCTACAGAAAACAAATTAGATATGATATATGCAGACCTATGTGGACCTACTCAAACAAGATCATACTACGGAGAAAGGTATTTTATTTTGTTTGTTGATGATTTCTCAAGGATGATGTGGGTTGCGTTCTTAAAAGAAAAATTTGAAGCTTTTGAGAAGTTCAAATTATTCAAAGCTAATGTTGAGAATGAATCTGGATTAAAGATAAAATGTCTGAGATCTGATAGAGGAGGAGAATTCACCTCTGACCAATTTTATGACTATTGTGAAGAACGTGGAATCAAAAGATAGTTAAGTGCACCCATAACCCCTTAGCAGAATAGGATAGCAGAAAGGAGGAATGAGATAATACTTGATACAATGCGCACTATCATTATTGAAGGAAAGGTTGCCCATACCTACTGGAGAGATGTTGTCAATATAGCAGTTTACACTATCAATAGAATACAATTGAGACCAGGCACAGACAAGACACCTTATGAACTTTGGTTTGGTAATGTACCTATTGTAAAATACTTCAAAATATTTGGAAGCAAGTGCTACATCAAGAGGGATGATAACATTGGTAAGTTTGATGCTAGAAGCAATGAAGGTATTTTTCTTGGTTACTCTACTAAAATCAAAGCCTATAGATGTTTCAATCTAAGATTAAAGAAAATCATTGAAAGT
The DNA here is from genome assembly GCA_018584345.1 of Thuja plicata. Taxonomy (NCBI): domain Eukaryota; kingdom Viridiplantae; phylum Streptophyta; class Pinopsida; order Cupressales; family Cupressaceae; genus Thuja; species Thuja plicata. Next base: position 566,774 of record MU227200.1, on the reverse strand, counting down.
ACTCATGTGAAGATTGATGAGAATTTTATGATTCAAGAAAGATATTATGACTATGCTCCCATGATTGAAGATGAGCCCAGACCCATCAATAAGGACATAGTTATTGAAGAAATGTTTGATTGCATTGATGTTTCATGTAACAATACTGAACCAAGTGAAGAAGAATCACAGATCACATATGAAAGTATCACACCTAAGAACTCAACGTACACATCCAAATACCACACTAAGGAAGATATCATTGGAGATCAGAGCGCAAAAGTCTTGACAAGATCTAGAGGAAAAGGTTCAACTATTGATGAAGAGGTATGCTTACTTTCACAGATTGAACCCTTATGTGTTGAAGATGCGTGCAAAGATTCAGATTGGAAAAGTGCCATGCAAGATGAATTAGATCAAATAATAAAGAATGAAACATGGGAACTGGTCCCTAGACCTCATGACAAGAACATGATTGGAACTAAGTGGATATTCAGGAACAAAATGAATGAAGAAGGCAAAGTGGTAAGTAACAAAGCAAGATTAGTATGCAAAGGATATGCGCAGAGAGAATGAATAGACTACACAGATACATTTGCCCATGTGAGTAGACTTGAAGCTATCGAGTTGTTTTTGGCCCATGCAACATTCAAGAACTTTAAGGTATATCAAATGGATGTCAAGTCAGCATTTTTGAACGGTGACTTGGAAGAAGAATTCTACATAGAGCAACCTAAAGGATTCAAACTTTTAGATAAACCAGACATGGTATACAGATTAAAGAAATAACTTTATGGACTTAAACATGCCCCAAGAGTGTGGTATGAGAGACTTGATGGTTAATTAACAAAGATGGGATTCATAAAAGGAGCAGCAGACTATAATTTAAGAAAGACAGATGAAGGACTACTACTTGTTACTATTTTTGTTGATGACATTATCTTTGGAGGTAATGACAAACTTAGTGTAGAATTCGCCAAAGAAATGAAAAGTGAATTTGAAATGAGCATGATTGGACCTATCAAATACTTTCTTGGATTGAATGTAAAACAAACAGACAAAGGCATATTCATAAATCAGTCTAAGTATGTGAAGGAGATATTGAAGACCTTCAAAATGGAAGATTGCAAACCAGTAAGCACCCCCATGATAACAGGATCCAAGCTTTCTAAAGATGATGATTCCATAGCAGTTGACAAGACCTTATACAAGTCTATGATTGGAAAACTCATATATCTCACTCAATCTAGACCTGACATTTCTAAAGTAGTTGGCATTGTTGGAAGATTTGCAGCTGAACCCAAGCAAAATCATCTAATAGCAATAAAAATAATATTCAGATACCTAAAGGGAACTATAGACTATGATTTATGGTATCCTAACTCAGAGAAAATACAACTTCATGTGTATACAGATGCAGATTGGGCAGGTTGTGTTGATGACAGAAAGAGCACATCAGGAGGAGCAGTATTTCTTGGAGACAAGTTGGTCACTTGGACAAGTAAAAAGAAGAATTGTATTTCTCAGTCAACAATAGAAGCTGAGTATGTTGCAGCAGCATTGAATTTTTCAACAATGGTTTGGATCAAATAGATGATTAAGAACTTTGGTATTCAAATTGATTATCCTATTGTTATTCACTGTGACAACACTAGTACTATCAATATGTCAAAGAACCCTATGATGCATGCAAAGAGAAAACACATTGAGATCAAATACCACTTCCTAATAAAAAAAGTTGCAGACAAAGAAGTAAAGATGGATTATGTAAGCACTAAAGAACAACTATCATATATATTTATAAAGCCTCTATCAAAAGATACTTTTGAGTATCTCAGGGAGAGGTTGGGATTAATTCCCTTTCCTGAGTCTAATTAGAACTTGCAGCAAGAACATCAGTCCTTGGTGACTAATGAATGGTTGACTACTCTACTTCTAGAGTAGTACCTGTGCTTAGTGGTGTTTAACACCCTTTGTCATTGATGTCAAAGGGGAGTATTAGTAAGGGGGAGCATATACTCTGGGGGAGTATACAGAGAAGCTGCAATGAAGAGGAACCTTTGATGAAGATATTGAGAAGATTGTAAAAAGAAGGAAGACACTTTGAGTTGATGACAACATATAATATAGAGCAGGTATCCTATATGCAATTATTAGTACATATGTTTTGGTACTATGCATGTTTATTTCCATGGTGTATACATGTTCTAGATGCTATGTGCATTCACACTGAGTCAGATATGCAGTTACAGTTGAGTTATGATTAATCAGTTATGGCAGTTATAGTTTCTAAAGTTTATCTGTTAAGAGTCGACGTAAATACAGTGTCTCTTGAGTTGCGCCTATCTTCGGGATATGCATGTTTGTATTTATGTTTAGTTATAAGTTAAAGATAATTATCCAAAGGTGCTAAACATTTTTCAACAAAATCTTGATGTTAGTGTTCATTTGGTGAAGCCGACTTTGTGAAGCGTCGCGTCTACTCAGTTTGTGTTGCGCGGTCTTAATCTTGATTGTGTGCTCAGTTGAGCTGACAAGGAAGTTGATGAAGCATTTCCAGATACCGTCGTGACCTTATCTTTGGTGAAGATAAATATATCATTTCAGATATGTTCACTAAGTGTAGAAAATGAAGTGAAAAAGAAAAGACAGAGAAGAGCAGAAAGTCAGAAAGAATAAGTTGAAGATCTATGTGAAGAAATAGAATTTGATTGAAATTCATGGGAGCTAATCAAGACAATAGGTCTACTCAAATAGTTCATTTACCAGATATAGTGTATATCTGTTGTAATGAAGGTTGTAGCCTTCACCATCTTAGCAGTGAGCTATTGGACAGTGAGTCCTCACTCTTAACAGGGTTATCTATAAAAGACTCCTAACAGGGTCCGACCTTTAACCAGGTCTCTGTACTTCTTACATTGTAAAGATCAACTCCTAACAGGGTTGTAAGATCTTCTAACAGGGATCATTATAAACTAGTGCAGTTATTTGTGGGTGCTATTTCCCAGTGGGGTTTTTGCCTATTTGGTTTCCTCGTAATCAAATTGTTGATTACTCTATTGTGTTATCTGAATGTGCATTTACTTTATATCAAATTACATTAAATAAAGAGAAAATAATTAAATTGACTGATAACTAATTCACCGCCCCTCTCAGTTATCCTTGGGACTATTCCAACATAGTCACCACTCGTCGAGGAATAATATCTATTACAGGTGGTAGTACCACTCCATCTGCTGGCACACAATACAACCTATAGGAACACCTAGAGGGAACACCCCTACCCAAATCTCCATCTTGGGCCTTCTCCGCACTTCGCCCATCCACCAAGAAATCCTCAATAAAGCTCAGCAAGAATTGTGTGTCCCCAACAACATCAACCCTACACAATTCCAAAACCTTGTTGGTCACATATCCACATCTTGCAGAATCTCCTTCAAACCAACAGACATGCCATCCATTGAACCTAACCATAACCTTCCTCTCTGCATCACCTTCATGGTTAAAGACTTTAAAAGAAACAAAGCTTCATCCCTCAATTTATATACTTTGAAATTCATAAAACAGTTGGGGTATATAGAAGGAGATATAATGAATGATGTTAGTACCATCAAGACATATGATAATTTGGAACTCGCATCTGAAGGCATCATCTCCTTTCCCATCAAGTTGGGTCCTATAGTACAAGATACTATATGCCACATTGTTGATCTTGACCTCCCCTTCAACATTTTCCTTGGTAGCCTGTGGATTCACTCCATGCAGGCCGTTCCCTCCACCTTCCATCAATTCATCAAGTTCCCATACCATGGCACTGAAATCACCATTTGTGCAGATCCCCAACACTTCACATATTGTCGTGTGTTGGAGGCCTCTTTCCCCCATTCAAATAACTTTCCTGGAATTGATATTGGTACTTATGTTTCCAATTCCTCTAGATCCCACACAGAACCAGAAACTATCCTCTCCTCCACCCTCTCCACCATCAAGATCAACAACCAAGGTTGCAGAGAATACATCTTGTAAGACACCTTTTCAGTTGGAGCTCTACCATCCAACCCACATACCCAAGGATGACCAAGCCAAAGCACATCAAATCAAAAGCAAAACAAGACAAGGCAAATGGGCTCCACTATATCCATCTCTGATGGAATCCTAAATGGATGAGAAATTGACCCAGATATCAACATATGGCTTTACAGGGATGTGTCACCTCTTGACAAGGGCCTCCTTAATTACTTCAAAAATAAATATACAGCGTCTCACAAATTGGTTACATAACATTGGAACTATCAGAGAGGAGGCCTAGGCTATGAAGAAAGTGATATGAGGGCTCCTATCGAGCCTCCTCGGTTACCAAGAAGTCAATGATCATTTTTTGGCATTGACACGACTGGGAGCACCAATGAAAATAGCTACACCTATGGTAATACCCTTGGTGAAATCGTTGAAATCAAAAATATCCCAGAAGAGAAAATTGTTAGAGCCTAAGACGATTTCCTTGATGATGAAACCTTTCTGGGCAACTCTGTCCTCCACCAACTCGCCATTAACTTCATTGACCTTCCCCTCATCCATCCCGAGCTCATAGATTGGGACCAATCAAGTGTCATACATATCGATGAATTCCAAAGCAAGGACACACTCCTAAGATTCATGGGGGTAGTGGAATAGAAAAATGACTGGGGGCATGATTTAGCACACGTCTACAAACTTGACCCCAAGGCATACTTTGGGCAAGAGGAGGTCTTCATCTGCAAAATAGAAAATAAAAAATAAAAAATAAAAATATGGATCTCCTGGTGAAAACCCCTCTAGGGCACTATCTAATCATTAAAAAGTAAAAATAAAGGGCATATCCACTGGTGAAAACCTCTCTAAGGTGCCATAGGATGAAGATCCTCCTCTTCCTCTCATTAATCATGACACACCTGAACAATCATCCATCCTCATAAAAGAAACAAAGCTTATCAACTTGGGTGCAGAAGAGAATCCCAGCATCACTTATATCCCAATATCACTGTTAGAAGGTGATTAAATAGCCCTCACTGCTCTCCTACGGGATTCCATAGATAAATTTGCATGGTCTTATTCTCACATGCCAGGACTAGACCCTAGCTTGGTGGTTCATCATCTATCAATGGATCTGAATGTCCAACCAGTAAATCAGAAGCTTCAAAAGATGCATCCCAAGGTAGCATTATTAGTCAAGTGAAATTAGAAAAACTTCTTCAAGCTAAGATCATCTACACCTTTGACTATTCTAAGTGGATCTCCAATATGGTGCTTGTATCCAAACTAGACAAATCAATCAGGATATGTACAGACTTTCAAGATCTCAATAAAGCATGCCCAAAGGATGATTTCCCCTACCAAATATCGACATGATCATAGACCTTTCCACTGGACATGAGATGTTGTCTCTCATGGACAGTTTCTTAGGATATAATCATATCCGTATAGCAGAAGAAGATCAGAATACGACAACATTTACAACCCCTTGGGGTACCTTCTACTACAATATGATGTCATTTGGCTTAAAGAACATAGGGGTGACTTATCAAAGGGCCATGACCATTATCTTTTATGACATGATCCACAAAATTGTTGAAGACTATGTGGATGACATCCTGGCCAAATCAATAAAAAGAGAAGATCACCTTGATGTATTATAATGTGTATTTGATTAGCTCGATCACTATGGCTTAATGCTCAACCCCAAGAAATGTGTCTTCGGTATCACATCAGGAAAGCTCCTAGGATTCATTGTATCAAGAAGAGGCATAGAAATAGATCCAAAGAAGGTAAAAGCTATCATGGAAATGCCTCCACACATAACACTTTAAATTACATAGTCTACAAGGAAAGGTGTAGTCTGTATGTCGCTTCATCTCTCAACTAGCGGATAAATTCCAGCCATTCATGCACCTGTTGCAGAAAGACACCAATTTTAAATGGGATCCACTCTGCCAGAAAAGCTTTGAGAAAATCAAGGAGTACCTTCCAAGTCCACCTATCTTGGTACCACCAATACCAGGAAGGAAACTCATCTTATATATCTCCATAACTACTACAGCACTGGGGGAAATCATTGTTCAACTGGATGATAATGGCAAGGAAAGGGTCATCTACTATATCAATCGTACACTGGTGGGATATGAGCTCAACTATTTACCCATAGAAAAAGCATGTCTGGCAGTGGTTTTCGTCACTCAAAAACTTTTCCATTATATATTGAGTCACATAGTAAATAACATCTCCAAGGTTGACCCTCTCAAACATCTACTATCTATGACTACTCTCATAGGTCGCATGGAAAAAGGGTAATTCTAGTAATTGAATTTGACATCCAGTACGTAGACAGAAAAGCAATCAAGGGGAAAGTTATATCATATCAGTTAGCAGAATCACCATTAGTGGATGCCTATCCTTTGGTCATGGAATTCCTAGATGAGAACCTATGCATGATTGAAGAACAACCAACCTAGAATCTTTACTTTGACGGATCCTATACAGCCCATGGTGTAGGGGAAGGAATACTTTTTGTCACTCCTAAAGGTGACTACATCCCAAAGTCATTCAAATTGGGATTCCCCTACACAAACAATATCATTGAGTATGAAACACTCATTGCTAGGCTCAGAATGGAAATCCAATGGAATATCACAGAAATACATGTCTTTGGATACTCACAACTCATCATCAAGCAAGTCTTGGATGAGTTCTAGACAAAAGTTGACAAATTGTTGCCTTACAAAGAACCGGTCAATAAAATAAAAGAGCACTTCTTGAACCTACAAATCACTCAGATACCTAGATTATAGAACAAAGATGCAGATTCAATGGTCACTATTGGCCCCCTCCTAAAAATTCCTCAGGACACAACACAATATGAATTCTTGGTTGAGCAACTTCATGCGCCCGCTTACAAAGACATCGAATCCAAAAGGGTATGTTTCTTGGTTGGTCCTCAGTCCCCATGGTACTACAACATCCATGCATATCTAAATAATGGTATCATATCCCCCCACCTCACAAACACCCAATGTTAGAACCTCATTCGTAGAGCTTCCCGCTACACTCTTGTAGCCAATACCTTATATCGTCGAGGTTACCACAATGTTCTCTCTAGGTGTTTAGACAAAAATGAGGTGACCCAAGCTTACAAGAGGTACATGTTGGGATCTATAGTTCCCACATGAGTGGCATGGGCCTAACCAAATAGCTTCTAAGAGCATTATATTACTGGCCTATAATGGAACATGATGCCTGTGAATTTGTGAAGAAATGCCTACCTTGTCAACAAAATGCTAATCTGATTCATGCTCTGCATCTTATTGCACCTCCATGGTCACTCTCTTGTTGGGGTTTTGACCTTGTTGGTAAGATAACCACTATCCTCAGAAGGACACAAGTACATCATCACAAGCACAGAATACTTCACCAAATGGGTCAAAGTGATCCCGCTCACCCTTACTATAGGTGTCTAGATAACTAAATTCATCCTCTACCATATTGTCTGTCACTTCAGCATTCCTTCCACCATCTTTATAGATCATTTTACTCCATTTTAAAATCAACATTTAGCTGATCTATGTGAATGCCTCCATATCCATCATCGCTTCTCCAGTCCGTATTTTCCACAAGGTAATGGCCAAGCTAAGGCAATCAACAAGACCCTCCTCAAAATCCTCAAGAAAGTTGTCAATGATACTGGTTGTGACTGGAACCTCCAAATCAATCCTATCCTCTGGGCATATCGTACCTCCTACCATAATCCCACAGGAACCACTCCCTACTCACTTGTATATGGTGCAGAAGTCGTCTTACCAATTGAGGTTGAACTACCATCATTACGAGTTTCACTCAAGAACCTGGTCACTAATGAAGATTACCATGTGGCATGACTCACACAGCTTGACCTTCTGGATGAAAAGAGACAACAAGCCTATGATCATCGTATTGTCTACCAAAACAGGCTCAAGAGAAGATACAATAAGAAAATCCACCCACACCAATTTCAGGTGGGCGATCTAGTCCTCAAAGAGAATCATAAGGTATCTGCAGATAGAGAAAAGAAAGGTAAGTTTGAAGTTACCTGGTCGGGTCCTTATATTTTCACAGCAAACTTTGGTTCAGGGGCCTATCAGCTATCAATGCTAGAAGGAGAACCTTTGAATGATCCCATCAACATCATTCACCTTAAGCGGTTCTACACCTGATCCACCTGGTAAACCTCATTCATCTGAAAACAAATCCATAAAGAGTATAAAAAGTCCTGAAAAAATATTATCTTGATGAAAACTCGGTAAATAAGCTCCTCGATGATAAAAAAAAAATTAAAAAATTAAAAAAATTAAAAAAAAATCAAGAGAAAGAAAATCGTCCAATGGTGAAAACTTGGCAATCAGGCACCTTGGACAAGTATGTGTGGTGAAAACCTGGCAATCAAGCGTCATACATAGTGGACCATTCCATTATCTATCAAAATCTCATCTCAAATCTGTCCTATCCATTCTCCCAAGATACAGCCACCATCGTCAATCTCGTGTTCCCTGGATGTTCCACCTATCGCACGCATCAGCTAAAAGATCTACCTTATCCCATCCTTTGATCTTTTGTATATATCACATGTATATACTCACCTCTTGGATCTACCATTGCCTTAGACCGCCATGCACGTCATATCCATAAGATTTTTCATAATAATTCAGTTCCATCACCCCTCCACAATAAATCTCATCCCATCACCCATGTATATACAGGTAGTATCCAGTCACATCTCCTCTTTCACAATAAGACCTTATTCCCACATGACTGAGCTTACCCCAAAACAATGAGCTTTTTATTCACATACATAGTGAGCATAAACGTTTTCATCAAATTAGAAGACAAGTTTGGATTTCTCAAGCATTTACTCTCTTCACAAGCAATTGACTAGTGAATCCCCATCTCAGAATCAATCAAATATTTGCCCATTAGGATGCATCCTTCTAGTGTCGGTTTACCAATGTAATCATCACATAAAAAATTGTTCATGGCATCAACTTTTGGACTAAATGACTACTTGGTCATGAGGCCTTTTTTGTTGATTTTATTTTTTATTTCAAAATGTCCTTCTCATGACTGCCTCGATCTTTAATATCTTGGTCTATTGTGGAATGTGTCTATTGGAGTGCATATCATTTGTGGTATGATCTGTTTGTTATAGTTTTTTAGTGCATTTGTGTTTGATATTTAGTTCATGACTATGTATGCCTCATTGAGGGCATGATTCATACACATGCCACCAAATCCTTCAAAATATATGGGTCTATTGAATCTCCTCATGAGTAGCATTTCATTTGTTCCATCATGACTGATATCTTGCATCTATGTTGCTAAACTATCTATCTAAGAGTCCAGTTAACGCAAAGGAACAATGTCACTAGTGTTTTCTAACACATTGTACATCCCTCCTTTTGCAAAATCAAACTAGGGTGTGCTCTCCAACATTAACACAGCATAATTCCACAAAATCATATAGCTAGGTTGCATCTTAGATACATCATGTCGCATGTTGCATTTTTACTCTTGGAAAGGTTCTTGTTTACCCCCCCTCTCCCTACGGCTAGCTATGTGATCCTATCGGTCCTATTTGATACACACACAAAAAAAAAATTCCTCATGAGCATCGTCATCTAGTTGTATTCTTTAGTTGCATTCTATTACACCCAGGTGCATTAATCCATTATTCAATATTCATTATTCATTTATGCATTTATTCATTTATTCATTAATTCATTATCCATTAATTCATTAACATCATTATTCATTAATGCATCACATCATTCATTATTCATTATTCATTATTCATTAATTCATAATCCATTAAGTCATTAGTACATCAAGTCATTAATCATTATCCATTAATTCATTAACATAATTATTCATTAATGCATCACATCATTCATTATCCATTATTCATTATTCATTAATTCATTATCCATTAAGTCATTAGTGCATTAAGTCATTATTCATTAATCCTTATCCATTAATTCATTAACATCATTATTCATTAATGTGACACATCATTCATTAATCATTATTCATTATTCATTAAAAACCATTATCCATTAAGTCATTCATTACTCATTACTCATTAAACATTACATTATTCATTAACTCATTAATTCATCACATCATTAATGCATCATCTCATTCAATAAACCATTAATTCGTTATTCATTAATTCATCTATCATTGCATCATTTATTCATTACTCATTATTCATAGGTGCGTTTTCGTGTAGTAGTCATTAATCATTAATTACCATTTCATTTCACATTACATTTTACATATTGCATCCATCATAATAAAGTTCATCAATATCTATACATTTACTAAAAAGTATTCATCCCATATGTACACATTCCCTGCATCACAAATATGTCAGCATAATCATGATATCATACATCACATCCTACATCACACACATCGGTCCTAAACATCATCATCACGTACATGTATAAATGCATAATCATAACATCATCATCATCATCATATAAGTGCATACATAAAGAAAAGATAGGACCATCGCAATAAATGTCTATGTATATTATAAAGTCCCATCAAAAGTACAATAAGTCTATACACATTATACATGCATCTCAATATACATCTCAAAATGCTCAAAAATAAAAAAATGTTTGTCAAATAGCCGATGTGGCTCATGTGGTTGGTCGTGAGGATGGCCTTGATCCACATGTCCCATCTCCCCTAGGAGGTCTCATCCCAATGGAGGCCTGTGATGCCCCTCCCCTTGTAGTGTGCAGTGTTGATCGCTCACTATACTCAGCCACCCTCTATCCCTCTAGGATGACCTCCCAGTAGTGCCGACAATAGTACTCCATCTCTCAGGCTGCCCTTAGCTCTCGCCGGTGTGCAAATAATGCCTCCTGCACCACCTGCATAACTCTTAGACCTATAATATCCTGCACAATGATCTCTCATTTCCCCCTATACTCATCGACCATGTGCATGTAAGTATCCCACTCTAAGGTCATAGCCTATAACTCCTGTTGCAAAACATCCATATGCTTCAGTAGCTGGCTCATCCCCTGAGACTCTGCTAACACTGACCTATCTATCTCAATATCAGTGAACTCTCTACCATCTACATGTGCCTGTAAGAGATCTAAGGCTCTCTATGCACTGTCTTCCTAAGTTGTCTCCCCTGCAAGGAATCCCTATACGCGAGTCAGCACTGCTTGTACACTACTCTCAGTAGACTGAGTAGTGGCTAACAATCCCTGTATCTAAGCCAGGTCCACCTGTACACTGCCCTAAGTAGCCTGAGCAATGGCTAACAAATCATGAACCCATCTCAACTTTGTATGTAGGCTGTCACACTCTACCACAACAGTATCATGTGTATATTGGGAAACGTATCCACTAGGTGGTCCCTATGGTACCTATCCCTGTATGGGCACTTGTGGTGCATGTCCCTACCCTGGAGGAATCACGGGTGGCACTCTACCTGCTGGTACTTGTACAGGCCCCTGTCACCTCTGTGCTACTACCCTCTGACCACCACCACCCCCTTCATCTCCTCCATCTCCCCCATCTACTCTTTCATCATCACCATCCTTCCCTGCACCATCCTCTCCTCCTGTTGGTTGCTCATTGACCTGCATAATCCCTGGGAGGGTCAATCTAGTAGGAATGTGAATGGCCCACCACTGTGTGTATGTTGGTGTGTCCCCTGCATCCCTAACTGACTCCTGTGCCTAGTGCTATATCACCACTATCATCTCTAACCATGATGACTAAGCTCCCCTCAAATATACCCCCATACCCCATATTCTCCCCACCTTCTGTGTCACTAATGCGTCTGGAAACCCATCAAGAACAATATCTTGCACCTATCCAAACTATCATCGTACCCACAATGACATGTATCGTGAGATCATATGTGGTGTCATCCCTATAAGCCAACAATCAGTCTGCAAAAACCTCATAAAATAGGTGTCTAACCACCATCCTCCATGTACACTTTTTTCCTTAGTTTTGTGTGCCCCATGCCTCACATCTTGCATACGGTGCCCACTCTATCAGCTTCATCTCATCTAAAGTCCTTTGCCAATGGCCAACAAAGTTTGTCAACTCATAACTGATAGGTGGTCGGTACCTTCATGCATACAGCTCGCAAGTCTCTCTAGTCTCTTGTCACCTAATGGGGCACACCACAGCGATGTGTTCCCATGCCCATACCAAAAGTAAATTCACCTTAGCCCCCAGTGTCCTACCCTTCTGGTAGGCACACATATGTAAATCATAGTAAATCTATCCAAGGATGCTATATCCCCAGCAATACTGCTCTACCTCTTCCTCCAGCATGGCACTTAGAACCTGTGCCCATCCAACTAGGAACCCAATTCCAACATGATCATACATCATGCGTCCCCCTACTAATCCTGCAATATACAGAGCTACTCAACATAGCCGTGGCTGTGCAACCATCATTGCGCTCTAGGACATTTACTATCTCAATGTTGGGATCAGGGCATGTGACCACCCAAATGTTGTCTCTACATAGGACTTTAAACCCTCATGTATGTACTCTAGTATCAACCCCCAGATTAAAACATGATATATATGCCAGACATCGTAAAGCGTGATGGTAGCTTCCCCTATCAGGAATTGAAAACTCAAGGTTAGACTGTGCCACCTCTCAATCAATTTCATCATCAATGCATTATGCACTCTTATTCATGACCAAAGGTGTACATGGTCTAGGCTGCACAAGGTGACCTATCCCCACTCCTCCACTATCAGCCTATCAGATAGTACCATCATGTCCAGCCAGCTTTCCCAAGACTGAAAGGGCACTGTATCCTCCTACACACACAATTCAATCCTATCATACCTTTTCCTAGTCTGATGCATCACTTCTTTCCCCTGTCTCTTCGTCTTCTAATTCTATCTTTTTTGGGTCAATCGGTGCAGACATTGATCAACCCGCGTAGACGCTAATCGGCGTATACACCGATCTGTGGAGACAACGGTTTAGGTTTTCATCTCTCTGCTTGCATAGATGATGGATCTAGTTCATCATCTCTGCTCCCCTCCATTGCCTTCACAGACTTCGATCCCCGATCTAGCATCTTCGCAGATGATGATCGGTCGATTGTCGTCTGCGCCCCGGCAGATTTTACTCCCAATTTTGGGGCATTTAATGCTACCTAAATGCAAAAATTAAAAATTTAATAGGTAGGGCACGTCAGAATCACCAGTGTTCCTATGTTTTTGGTTCACTGATAGGTCTAGATGTGCTCTCCAAGGTGGGCACGGTCTTGTGGGTCAGCCATCACTCTCGCTTTTCTCTCCATTTTTACTCTCCGTGAGTGAAAATGACTTCTCCTAGGGCCCTGGTGGCCTATTTATAGGCCCTTTGGGACCCATTTTCCACCCCGGTCCCTGTTTTCTGTCTCGTTTCTTCCTGATATGTCATGCAATTAGTCGCCCTACCTCCTCCTATTCTTTTTGGGGCATATTATTTTCCTTTCTTTGACCCGACGTTATTTTCAATGCCGCTTCAAAGAGGGGCAAAATGTAGACATCTAAAATTGTCCTTGCACGCTCATATTAATTAAATTAATATTCCCTTAGCATTTATAATTAATTCCAGTTAATTAATTATTTATGTTATATTCATCTATCGATTTAATTAAATTAATTCATTATTATATGGTATTTAAAGATAATTTAAATACCCTTCCCAGAATATATTAAATTTATGTTTAGTATATATCCCTCCATAAAATCCCCTTTTAAATAAATTCTAAATTATTTATTTAACTCCACAGCCTAATATTCTTATAAGCTATGATTAAATTTGAATCTAATTTAAATTTAATCTTAATCCAATCTAGAGCCCTACCTTAAACCTACTCAACTCCTACTCTATACCCATCACTTCACACTCTAAGCCTACTTTCCCACTAAAGCACATACTAATCCCACTTAATTAGGCTAAAAAGGTGATTCATACTCTTTTTAGTGCTAATGAGTTGCTCACATATATGTGAGCAACTCCTCCCAAGGAAGCCACCCAAATTCCTTAAATTCTCTTACACCTTGGTCCCCCACTCCTTTCTCCAAGGTTTCTCACACATGTGTGAGCAACCTTGAGCCTCTCAAAACTTAAAGGCTTGGATTGAATTTTTGCATGGCTTGTCATCTTTCCCTTGTGTCCTCGAAGTGGCATCTATGTGGATGCCACATGTGCTCCACCTCACCTAAGCCCTTTCCTTCTCTCCAAAAATCTATAAATAGGACCCTTGCCAAGAGAAAATCATCCATTGTCTTTATGCATTGTTATCATGCTAACATAACTCTAGAATTTGCATTTTTTTTCATGTTTTTAGTTCATTTCAATCTTAAGCACTGAGAAATCACATCTTAGGAATGGAAAATAAATCGTAATCTTTCTTTGATCTTGCATTCAATCTTAGCTTAGCATTTGCATTTGCATAATTTGTGGAAACTTGGGGCAAAGTTTTTCATAATTTGTTCTTGAGTTATCACATTCATCCCAAATAGCTTGCATTTTAAGATCAAATCATTCATCATCAAGTGGGATTCATATTTTGTGTTGGGAGAGAACACCCACATTCTATTTCAAGAGAAAATCTAATAATTCTTAATAGGTGCAACTTATTAATAGCTCAATCTGATGTAATCTTGATTTCTTTGTTGGTTCTTGCTCATTTCATATTTTTAATCTGTGTATGTGCAAACCCACTAATGTTTTTATGTTTGAGCTTGCTCCCAACAGGTGAATATTTCCTCATACACACGTACTTACATCAGCAACAAGAGAAACATAGAGGATCCTACATCATTCTCTAAATTCTAACAAATAACATCAAAAACATGTTAGGGTTAGATGGGTATTACACTATGGAGAACAATTTATTTTAATGAGAAGAGATAGAGAGAAAACTAGGATGTCATGTCTTGAGATACATACCTAGATGTATTCATAGAATATCATCAAGCTTAACTAGAATGATGAAAAATAACATACACACTTGCATGTGCAATTATTGAAATGGGAGAAACAAGTACAAAGGAAGAGTACAACAAGAAAATAAATAAAATATTGGGTCAACATGTAGAGGCCTTAATGCCTCATTGCTTTTCATTTTCCTCAAAAGAAAATAAAGTCAATTAACAACATATGGAAGTATGATGAGATACATAGAAGGATTAACAAAAAAAAATTCTTCCCTATATCCATGTACCTTCAAGGGTATCATGGTTCCTCTAGGTAAAAGAGTTAAACATAAATAAGAAAAAAAAAATTAAAACAAACAAATAGACCAACTCTAGGTCCTACAAATAAGATGAATACTACTCTAGAGGACAATATGAAACAACTTGTTGACCTCCTAGTCTTGATCATAGGGAGACTGAGGTAAAACTTGTAATGATACAAAAAATAGTTTAGTATTAGTCATCTCACTTGTACAAAGAGCCAAAGATGAGGTTGCAAGAAGACCCTTGTGTACCGCTTATGATTTAAGCATAAATGATCTTGTGAAGATATTTTTCAAAGCTAAAATACCTCCAATAGTTCAAGCATACACCTCTCTGGAGAAAGGTGTGGAGAATTAATTGGAGGATCCAAAATGACAATAATGTCATTGCTCACCTCTTGGTGATGATCTATGACATGAACGCTTCTTTCGTGACTATAATTGAATAAGAAAGATATTTGAGAGGAGAAGAAGAAAAAATTATTTTCTTTTGCCAAAGCTAGAAGATGGTCTTTCTCAAAGTTTCACTGAATTAATTTATGAGGGATGTTTACATCAACGATGAAAATATTGAGGGTTCCTAGAAATCTCTAATGAAGTTTACATTGTGGAGATGGATGCATAACGAGAGTAGTACTCGATATGACCTTTATGTTAGGCATATATAAAGGCTCTATGAGGGGTACAATAATAAGAAACATTTGAATAAGTAAAAAAAAACATCAAAGGAGTTATGAACAATTGCACCCATTTAGGATGGATTTCATTGGAATCAATTAGAGGGAATGAAGGTGAATTAGAAGATGAAATAGAACTAGCTAATAGAAAGAGACTTGGGCATAACCAATTTCGGAGGTAGTTTCATATGAGGGAGATATTCATCATTATACATTTAAAAAGTAGACTTCTCTCATTCTAATTTATTCCTATTGAACTTATGCTCATGTTCAACTTGATGTCAATGATTATGTATTTTTGGAACAAATGTTTGAGATAAATTAGGAGTACTTTGTTCCATGGATGAAGTTGTCTTCACATCTAAAACCCATAACATATGAGACTCAAGTGGTGTAAAAGGATTATAAACTAGATTAAGTGAGATTAGATAGTGGGTAAACTTGTAGCATACTACTCAACTATAAAGATATGTCCCCCATGTAAGAGGACTAGTAGTACACTTCTCTATTTGTATCATTATTCATCTTTTTTATTCTTATATTTTTGGCATTTTGTGATGATTGCAAAGTATCAAAGAAATTAGGCATTTTTCCATGTTGGCTTGAATGTTTATTTTTTCTTCATATGCTCCTTCTTCACTATCTGAAATGTTTGGGGATATGATGACAATTCATATGTCATTATTTATAGATTCTCCTAATATTAATCTTAATGACCCCAAATACTAAGATCCCCTTGTCTATTTTATGCACTCATCTTGTGTTGATGTTGTGGGTTTTATATGTTCTTTATTGCAAGGTGGCATTTCATGGATACATCTTGTTATGTTTTCATGACACAACATCTTTTATCCTTAGAATAATTTGTACTCATTTTGGTAGCGCAACTATTTCTAAGGGGGGGCTATCATACATATCATAGTGTAATAGATAAAATATGGATAGGGTTTGGAACAATGTTGGTTTGCTCATAAAAGTGTCCCTATGCACATAGTATCCACCTACATTTTATTAAAATTGATAAGGGGTGTAAATCTGGAAATGTTTTTTATGGAAAATGGAATAAAATACATACCTCTGAAAAAGAACCTATTGAAAACCCTGTCAGACGGTCTCAGAAACTATTGATTTTCACAATCCTATACCAAAACTGCGAGATCTACAAAACCTAGAAATCATTTTCCAATCTGACACAGTTCCAATTTTGACCCTCAAGTCAATATCATCATTGACCTATAATTTCCAATTCTGACCTAGGTTAGAATCGACCTCCAATTCTAACCTAGGGTAGAATTGACCTCTAAAATCTATGACAAAAAATATGTTTCCAGATCTTGAAATTTTTTTGAAAAGGGTATCCAGATCTACACTCAATTTTTTATTCTGAACCTGTCCCTGCAAGAAAAATGGTTTGATTGTTGGGGGAAGGGGTTTTCCTTGGTCAAACCCAAGTTTTGGAATTAACCTTATAATTGAATTGAAATTGCATAAATAAAAAAGTAAATAAATGAATTCACCTTGCTTGTATAGAAACCCTTGTGGCGGATTCGAATCCGTGGATCCACAAGTATGTATGAACCAAATGGATGTAGAATGTAGAATTTAGGATGTCTCAAATCAATTTATTTTGGATCTTCAACACCAATCTTGAATGGATCTTGGAAGAGGAGGAGTCTTGCAGGGATGTGGATGGAGAAATCTTCAACAAGAGGGCTCCATAGAGCTTGAATCCTTTAATGGCTACCAATGGATCTCCTTGATAAATTCAGTTCTTAAAAGTGCTTAAATGCTTCGATGCTTGGGAGTAGATAAATTATTCAATAGATATTTATCTTTCTTCAAATCTTGCTTCTTCACTTGTCCTTCACATTTAGATTTCACTTTTCCAAATCTTAGAGAAAATGAGAGGAGAAAGCTTCCTTATATACAAATCTAGCACACAATCTTCTAGAGAGGCCTACATAGGAGAATTAAATTCTCATTAGATATATACCCCTATAAGTGGACCTATATTAAATATAATTTAAGAGTCATCATTTTGGATCCCAAAATAGCAGAACCAGAAGCGGGAAATGAACTTTTTCAAAGCCTGACATTCGAAAACCCGAGAAACTTGAAATCTGGACCTTGGGCCAGAAAAAGGTTGCTTATGACCAAGGTCAAGGCTTACTTTGACCTTGACCTAGCTCAAGGTCAAAGTTTACCTTGACCTAGCTCAAGGTTGAGGTCGACCTTGACCCAGAAAGGTCAATTTTGACCCTGAGGTCAGAAATCTGAGTTTTGCAGTTTAGGATGTCAGAAATAGGCTGGAGAAAAGTGGAAAATGGGGAAGAATAGGGGAGAAATCTAGATCCAAGTTAGAGACCCATTCAAGGTGCTTAACATGACCCCAAACCACCTACTCGAAAGGCTAAACCAGTCCACAATGGACGTGCTTCCATTTTCTTACTATACACATAGTACTTCTTATCTCTTACTATATATTTTTGAAATATGTATTCATCTAACTATATTATTGTCATTTAGTGTAGGGGAACTCATTGAACATTGTATAAATATATATACCTCTTTTTAATTATTGTTATATAATATAGTTTGCAACAGTCACATGTCGATTGGATTGTTGCATGGACCCCAACATAACACAACTCAGTAGCCATAGATTTTGGTGTCTATCTTATGTCTAATTTCTTTTTTGATTTCTATTTTTTTTCCTTTTTACCTAATATGATTGTTTGCATATAAAATGTTTATTGTGAAACAAATTAATAGTTTATACATAGGATCAAATTAGGTGTCTTTCCTAGGGGAAAATACACATGGATATAAGACTTTACACCCCCCCTTGTATCTTGGGTAAAATTTTCTTGATTCTCTTCTCTTTACTTTAGCTTGCATCTTCTCTTGAACATTATGCTCACTAAAGTGGGGGAAAATGTAATGTCATAAATTGCATCCTACATGATTTCACATCGCATATGCATTTCTCTTTAGTTATAATTAAATTATGTATGCTCTTTATCCTTAATCCCAATCTAAATCATACCTTATTACCTCACATGTTTGAATTCTTGATCATTAATTCTACTTTTTGTCCACATGAATTTGCTCACATCCTATGACTGTACTAGCCATTAGGATGCCACATTTTTTGCATCTTGGAAATAAAATGCCTCTGAAAACCTACATGTATGTCAAGAATCACCTACCTTTTCTATAATTTCTTAAAACCTCTTCTTTTTTCCTCTAATTTGGATTTTTAGAACTCTATTATTTCATTTTAAAACTCTTGAAAAAAATTCCCACACTCACAACATTATAATATTCATATTGCTAGAGTGTGAAGTTAATTATTTATAATGGTTTTGTCACTAATGGTTGTCATTGATGTCAACATACTCATATCTCAGCTTCTTTTATATCGGTTACTATGTTTTTGACATAGTGTTGTATCAGTTGGAGTGTTTGGCATGTTTACGGATAGCTTTTGGTCTTAGGAATCTACAATGTGATATATTGTATGCTTTTGGTTTGATCCTATGTGGATGTGTTTTAATCCCAACTTTGGTTTTGTAACATGTTTATATATGTTGGAACTATGTACCTCGGAGAACATGTTGTGTAGCATGGCATGTTGTATTGGTTGTGGTGGTCCTCATTTCATTCCTTCCAACCGCAAGAATGTTCTGGTGTGACCTATTTCAAATTGTGTATCCAACCTTGTGGATCTCATGGTGTTTTATAACCAAGGATGGACATAAGAAAATAAAAAACATATACAAGTGTATGCATGTGTGGATTATGTTTGGTGTATATGCAAAGTGACTACAAATTCATGCAAAGGATATTCATGTTCATGCAGAGGAGTCTCTAGATCTTAGAGGTGGATTATACTCCTTTTCATATCTTCTGGAAGTGATTCCCTATGTATCGATAGTGAGCCCTTATGTATCGGTAGTGAGCCTTTGTGTATTGGCAATGAGCCCTTTTGTATTGGCAGTGAGCCCCTTTATCAGTTGTGAGCTGACTAACAATAAGACTTCATGCAGTGATCATTTCCACCAGTGAGCCTTTGTATCAAATCACCTTTCAGTGTCACCTTAACTGGTGTTTTTACATTTCATGAGAATTAGCTTCTCCATGGTTTTATCCAACTTGGGGTTTCCACGTAAAATATGGTGTTCTTTGTTTCAGTGCTCCTGTACATTTCATGTTTATATTTAATGTGGATGTTTAATGTGCTAAACTGACAAATCTTAAGTTGTCATTGGAATTGTTTAAGTGTTCACCGATAGAGAGAAAGTTTTGTAAATTTGTGTAGGAATAACTAATTCACCCCCCTTCCTCCCCCCCCCATCCCCCCTCTTAGTTATTTAACATGTTCAATAATTTTTATCAATCCTGGTTCCTTTGTGAAGAGCTTAACCACTTTAGGCAAATATGATGGCACACAATTTGACTATTCCTATGTTTGATGGATCAAACTATAATTCATGGAAACATCAGATGAAAGGATATCTGGTATTGATTGGTTACAAGACGTGGAAACATGTAGAGTCAAATTATGTTCCTCTGCAGAATGGACCGACTACTCTAGATGAAATTAAGGAATATGATGAAAATGAAAAGGCAAGGTATGCTATTACTAGTTATTTATCAAAGACTAAATTAGAAAATGTTATTTCATTGAAGACAGCTTATGAAGTTTGGGAAAATTTGAAGTTAATTTATGAAGGAAATGATAGAGTCAAGTTATCTAAGATGTTGACATCTAAGAGACATTATGATAACTTGAGAATGGAAGACGGTGAAGATATTAAAAGCTATTTTCAAATATTTGAGAGTGCAGTTAATAAATTCAAGAACCAAGGAGGCACTAATACTGATGAGGACTTCATGGAGAATATTTTGATGACATTATCGGATAGTTACAGTGACAAAATTTCAGCAATTGAAGAAGTGTATGATCCGAAGAAGTTTACCAAAGAACAATTGTTTGGTATCCCGACCACATTTGAGCTAAGGAATTTTGGAAGAGACAAGAACAAATTAGAGACAACATACAAAGCTACAAAATCAAAAGATTATCCTAACAGTGATTATGAAGAAGATTTTGAGGCTAACTTTGAAAGAATGTTGAAGAAAGGTATCGGCAAGTACAAAGTATGTTACCCCTAAAATGCTTTAGGTGTGGTAAGATTGGTCATTTGGCTACTAAATGTCCTAGAAAATATCATAGACAAAAGTTCAAAAGATTCAATAAAAAGGATTATTATGTGAATAAAGATGCTAGTATCTCAGATAATGAATTAGAGACTGGGGATTGCTTGTTTTATATTGAAGAAGAAGAGAAATCTGAAATTGATATCACTAACATTTGTACTAAAGTTGATGCTAATGTTGAAACTACTTTATATGCTAGAAGGAACAAAAATGAATGGCTAATTGATAGTGTTTGATCTCATCATATGACTAGAGATAAAAGTAAATTTGTATCACTTAGAAAATATGTGGTGGTGTTGTTAGATTTGGTGATGATAAGGTAGCATATATTGTTGGTAAAGGATTTATTACATTTGATGGTAAGAATAACACTGACAATTTCTATTATGTGAAAGGTTTATATCATAATCTGTTGAGTGTTGGACATATGTGTGAGAATGGACATGATGCTATTTTTAAGAATGAAGGATGTGGAATTAGGAAGAGATGTGGAGATATAATTTCTATAGGAAAGAGAACAAGAAGGAATATGTACCAGCTATAAGAAGCATCTGAAGGATAATTCTTGTTATCTCAAACTGGTGACAGTTGGCTCTAAGATTAGAGGATGTGTCACATACATTTTGATAATTTGATGAGAATAAGCTCATCTCATGTAATGAGAGATTTACCCAGACTGTGTAAGCCAAAAAATTTCATTTGTAAGAGTTGTCAAGAAGGGAAGCAAAGAAGAGAAACATTGAAGACAAAAGATCATTCATCTACCAGTGTGTTGGAGATTGTGCACAATGATCTCTGTGGTCTGACCAGAACAAGAATTTTTCAAGGTGAAAGGTATTTTATACTATTTATAGATGATTATTCAAGAATGGCATGGGTTTCATTTCTTAGAGATAAATCTAAAGCATTTGAGAAATTCAAGATATTCAAGGCTAGAATTGAAATTGAATGTGGTAGAAACATTAAGTGTTTGAGATCTAATAAAGGAGGATAATTTACGTCTGATGCATTTAAAATTTATTGTGAAAATCATGGCATTAAGAGATAGTTTTTAGAAGAAAGAACATCATAGCAGAATGGTGTTGTGGAAAGGATGAATCAGACGATTCAAAAAATAGCTAGAACTATGTTGAGAGAAGCAAAACTATTGGAGATCTACTAGAAAAAAAGTAGTACATACTATTGTATATACTCTCAATAGAGGTCTATACCATGAAAAGTATGGAAAGACTTCATATGACTTATGGCATGGAAGAGTACCAACAGTTAAGTATTTCAAGGTTTTTGGCAACAAGTATTACATATGAAAAGATGAAGACAATCTTGGCAAATTTGACACCAGGGCTGATGAAGTAACATTATTAGGCTATTCTAATAGAAGCGAGGTGTATCGGTGCTACAATAAAAGACTAAAAAATATTTTGGAAAGTGTGAATGTGAAGGTTGATGAATATTTTCAGAAGGTTCTTGAAAGGCACATTGAGTATGAATTTGATGCAAAATAATAGAGAAAAGAAGATAAGAAAGAGGAAGATAACATTTAGCATATACTGATACCGACATCCACTACTAAGAAACCAAGGTATGTACAAAAGCATCAATCATAAAATATTATTATTGCAGATAAGAATAGAGGTTTTGTTACCAGAAGCAAGCAACACAAGATCATGCTTTGTTGTGTTTACTTTTTGAAGATGAATCTAAACCTGTAGTAGAGGCTTGTAATAATCAGAGTTGTATTAATGATATGAAGGAAGAACTAAATAAAATATAAAAGAATCATATATGGGAACTTGTGCCTAGACCAAAAGACAAAAATGTTAAAGGTACAAAATGGGTGTACCGAAACAAGCTAGATGAGAATGGAAAAGTTGTAAGAAAAAAGACAAGATTAGTTTGCAAAGGTTACTCATAGATGGAAGGGATTTATTTTTAGTAGACTTATGCTCATGGTTCTCAGATGGAAGCTATTAGGATGTTCTTGGATTTTTTAGCATTCAATAAATTCAAAGTTTATTGGATGGACGTCAAGTCTGCATTCCTAAATGCAGAACTAAAGGAAGAAGTATACATTGAACAACCAGAAGGTTTCAGATAAGAAAAGGATCTTGATATTGTTTGTAGATTAAAGAAGGCATTATATGGGATAAAGTAGGAACCTAGATCCTAGTATGGTAAAGTGGAAAAATATTTGATCAGTCAAGGATTTAGAAGAGGATGGGTCGACAACAATCTATACTTCAAGGTAAATTCAGAAAATATTGTGATTGTTGTTGTGTATGTTGATGACATCATCTTTGGTGGAAAGGGTGACTTGTGTAAGAAGTTTGCAGAATAAATAAAGGATTTTGAAATGTCAATGATAGGAGAATTTAATTTCTTTCTTGGATTGAATTTTAAACAAAACAACAAAGGCATTTTTATCTCTCAATCCAAATATGTGAAGGATTTACTGAAGAAGTTTGGTTTAGAAAATTGAAAACCTATGTGCACTCCTATTTTTACTTGTAATAAGATGAATAAGTGAGATGAATTACCAAAAGAAGATGCAAGTTTGTATAGTTCAATGATTGGAGGTTTGTTAGACCTAATTGCTACCATACCATATATTAAGTATGCAGTATGTTTGGCAGCCAGATTTCAGCAAGAACTGAAAGAGTCACATATTATGGAAGAAAAAAGGATTTTCAAATACTTGAAAGGGATAGAAGATATGGGGTTATGGTACCTATTGACCTTTTCATCCCACCATCACATCCTTAGATCATTTTTAATCATAGGGTTCTAGTTGAGCAAATAGCAGAACTAAATCATAAGGGATGCTTCACATCAGGCATATCAGTGTAACATCTCTCATGTTCCACTGATGTGGTCTTATAGTGATTCAATAGAGCTATGAACTATATTTCAGCATGGTGGGTCCATTATTTCCCCAAAATCCCAAATAGATTATTCATCGGGCTTCAGGGTTGGATATAAAAAAAAATAGGTTAGAGTCTTGCCCATGTTGATTTTATCGATGATCAGAATTGATAAAATTGTACATTCTGATGGGCCTTTCTACATAGATGAACTTCATTAGCATAACTCTTACTGACACATGGTCTAGAGGTAGCAATAAGCAAAGCGCTTCAGCAAGATATCTTTGGGTCTTGTTGAAATGGTCATCCTTTGGGATTGGCGAGTATCTTAGTGATGAGTCTCTTCATTGGAAATCGAAAGGGAAAAAATATTATGGGTCAACAAGGTATCCTATGTCGATGAGTTGCATTGGTAGATGTCTCGCTAATAGCGATGAGAAGAGAACTAGGAACAGGAAACATCAACGAAGATATTTCCAATAGGGGGTTCATCGGGTCATAGGAGGTGACAAAATGATGACACCCGATGACATTGGTGTACACACAAAATAGTGTACTTCTATGAATCCTTACATGCAAGGAAACTCAAGAATGAGCCCTCACAAATCGATCCATAGCTCTCTATGCATGGAGTTGCAAGATTTATAAAAATTGCTCTCAGCTAGAGCTATAAACTCATGACCTTGCCAATAAACCATACAACGAGAGATTCAATGAAGACAAGGGCAAGAATGCCAATATCCTCAAGAATCAAAATGTATGCAATGCAATGCAAATCTAAATGAAAATGCAAGCTAAGCTATGAAAATAAAAGTACAATG